>WOGR01008757.1:0-11683 GCA_015342045.1 Leptinotarsa lineolata | reverse complement strand
GTCTAAAAAGCCACTCTCGCTACCTATATGGGCGACAATTAGTCGTTGCCCTTTACCCGTTGGTCCGCGTAACCCTGTTGATAAACCGTCCACAAATGCTTGACGATAACTAGTCTGAACCGGATATTATATTGTCAGGACAGACAACATGGAGCTATAAAAATACATGACATTTAAACGGACAAAACTTTTGAAACATTCTATTAATTCAAATTTTTCCAAAATATTATGACAATTTGATCAACAGAGGTCGTAAGTCGTACCTTTGAATTTTCAATCTTTAATAATCTTTCAAAATAACATTTTGTTGTTATTTTCTGAATAGAGTCACTTTTTTCTTGAAGTAATTCAATATTTTTTATCTATCTGGCCTTCCTCTGGAAGCCAAATGCATGCAACTTCAGAACGTTAGAAATTCTGCGACTGCAAATGAACTTTTCTCTTTCATTTGTTTCACTTGGACAGGCAGTCAGAACTGAAATGATTATTTCCGACAATTCTGTCATACTTCAAGTAGTGACAGAATATTTTTAACTGTCTAGTCTCGTTCACTACGATACGTAAATTTGCAACAATGATTTAAACTCTCACTGCAGTAATAGTAATAGCAATTCTGATAGATTGTAAGTAACCTTCCATATCTTTACAGGAATTGAAGTTGAGAAACCAACTAGCAAAAACACTCTTCCGAAAACAGACGTTGTGAACAAAATAAGCGACATCAAGATAACCGTGCATAAACCTACTAGCGAAACCAATTTACCAAAACTCCCCAAGAGTCGGTTTGTGGCCGAAAGTGGCGTAGAATATTTCTACATTCCTTTGAAAGGGCCACTACCGCCCGATCTGGAAACCTCTAGGGCTCCTGCTAGGACTACTGGGAAGCAAAAACTTCGCGAAGTCAAATCCGCAAACTATCAAACTAGAAATACGAAGAATAGTAAAACATCCGAACTAAATGAACCGACACCAAGATGTAAATCTGCCACGCCCACTCCGTCACCGTCAACTGTCAAAAAAGAGGAAGCTAAGTACATTAGAATCAAGTTGAAACCAGATCGGTGCTATTCTGGCGAATCTACCAAAGGTAACGAACTGAACAAGCCTGATAGTTTAGACCTAGATACAATTCAAAACACTTCCAACTATATCCACGAAAACTCAAAGCTAGAGCGCATTCGTGATTTTTCGTCCCTAGAACCAGAAAGAAGTTCAGTGCCAACCAGCATCAGCCCTAGGAAACCCAAAGATACTGAATGTAATATAGAAAGCATTAGTCCTTCACCTTCAGTGTCTAGAAAGAGCTCTTTCACCTCAATGTTCAAAAGTAAAGATGCAATACTAAGCCCTGAGTCACCTTCTGCTCCCTGCATCAGAAGAAAAAATACGCTGACTGGCATTATAAAAGACGTCGGTGATAATCTTAGCATTAGAAGTAGATCTAAGAGCCGAGATAGAGACAGTCACAAGAGTTCTCTCTCTACGGCCCCTTCCTCGACTGAAAGTATTGACACCAAATCCAAACATAAATCAGTGCTGTCCCTGTTCAAGTCTAGTAAAAAGGACAAAATCAAGTCCGAGTCAGAAACCAGTTCGCAAGACACCCTTCCTAGCATAGAGGGCATAGGCAAGCTGGAGTTTAAGTTCAACGAACCCAAAATAAGGAAGGTTTACCACGAGAACCCATTGGAGGCAGCCAGCATCCGGATACCCCTCCATTCGCCTACGTACTACGAAGACGTTTCCATCCACGAGTGGAAGACGTCCAGCCAAGATTCCCAAGAAACAGTCATAGAAGCTTCGAATAAAAATGTCCATGTGGAGCCTATTACGAAAAACGGAGAGACCTGTCCGAAAAAATTGACCTGTAAAACGAATTCCGCAAATGCAAGCAGCAGGCAAAGTAGCACCAGTAGCGACAACGTCGTGTTTTCAACGAAGCTAGGTAACGACGAAGATGCAGTGTTCACCACCAGGCTACCGAAACAATTTCCTCCAGAAAAGAAAGTCGTAGTAACAGTTGAACTGAACGGGGTCATAGAAAAAAAACACCAGGCCAATAATCCTTCTCAGCTAAGAAGCTTGGAAGAGAAGAGGATAAGTAGAGACAACTCTGTAGACAGGATTGCAAAGCAGGATACAAAAGAAGAGTGCAATAACGTGGATAGTGTACAAGAAAAGTCACTAGTGGAATTAGAAATGAATGAGTGGCAGGAAAAACGAATATCACAAATTTCAGTTGGCGCATCAAGCACTGTCAGCTCCACTGCTGACGAAGATCGGAATTCTTCAGGATCCGAGCGGGATCCGGAAACCAACAACAACAGAAAGGACTTGGACTTGAAGCTCTGCTTGAGCATTCCAGAATCTGAACGAAAAGCCATATTTTTACAGCAAGATTCTTTTGAAGATGAGTTACCGTACATTCCCACCACACTGCCACTGGAAAGGTCGTCAGCGTTTCCAATTGTTCCGATAAAACAACGATCCGCGTTCGAGATGAAAACTTTTCCTATAGAAAGACCCAGATCAACTACGCCTATAAATCCCACCTGCTTGGAGGAATACTGCGAGGAAGTTATGGGTTCGTTTAACGTAGAAAGAGTTACCAGCACCATAGAAAAATTAAAGATATCGCTGCCTCGGCATGACTCGTTCGATAAACCGAGCAAGTTGAAGTCTCCTAGAAAAAAAGACTCCAACACGAACTGGTTCGAATTTGCGGAGAAGGGGATATCTCGTCAAACCCAAAGCGATGTCCCCCCTCCTCTACCTCCGAAAGGGATGCAGAAAGCCTGGATCAACTTCGAAGATATTCCGGAAAAACGGAAAGCTCCCAAGAGAATTCAGACGATTCCCTCGCGAGGCTACATAGAAGTACCAGAGAGTGTTTTGCAAGATAACGTGCTCTACAACTATGTCAACCCGGAGGAGTGTAAGTGCGAATGCCATGAATTGAATTCCAAGGACAGAGAAAAGCGTTACAAGGAATCGCCGGAAGTGACACAGGAAGATGAGCTTCCTTTGCTGGGAGACGAAAGTTCGAATAACGAAAAGAACGATCACGGCAGCTCTGGGAGATTGAGATTGGATGTTGCAGTGTCGGATTGTACGAGTATAATCAGGTAGGTGTTATTGGCAGACATTATCTTTTCACATTATTTCTGTTATCGAACTGAATTTCCTCGAAAAGTACAATGTGAAATCGAAAGGTTTCCTAGAAACCTTTCGCCTTTCAAGCGGAAGACCGGAGTTAGATTCTCCGTCGGGGCCACCGTGCTGGGTAATCGCACGTTAAAAGGTAAGGCCTCGTTAATCCATTGCTCGCACAAGTTTCGACTTCTGAGGGCTGACGTTCGTCAGCTGGTTAACGGAACGAACAATTTTAGAACAATTTTTTTTTTAGAACCATATTCACAATGATTGGAACTGGTCCTATTCTTTTTCTGAAATTTACTAACAATCCGTATTGAGTGTTAATATAATTCAGAGTTGTTGATGAGGAGTGAATTGGTTATAGTATATACGAAGTCAATCCGAATAGCTAATTCAAAGACTATTGTACCGGATCTGACGAATTAACCATATGAAAACTCCCACATAAAAATAATGATTAGACCTCATGTAATACCACGCCGCCTATGCAATACAAAAAAACTGCTGACATTCGGTAACTTTTCAGTAACTATGCCATTCTCAAGTAACTCAAGTTACTTAAATAACCGAAATCGGGTCGTAACGATGTATACCAAAATTTCGATTTCATGAATATTCAAATAGTACTTTGTCTCTATTTTATCTCGTTTACGTATATTTTCAGTGACTCTTCTGTGGAATTGAGCACAAGTATTGATCCACCCGAAGCAAGCTACAAGGAACCAAATTTACTAACTCCTTTTACAAGTGATTTAGGACTCTCCAGTAACAGATCGAGTGTTGCTTCTCAGGTATTACCTTTGAACGTACAATTTGCTAGTTTTTTCTAAATGTCCAAAATCCCACTATTCGATATTCAATGAACTACAAAATTGAATTTGCTGCCATCTGTTCAACCTAGGCACGACTAGTTGGTTCTGCAGAGCACAGAACTGAAACTTCTGAAAAGCTTCCAGTGTAACGAAGAAAAAATTAGCGCGGGAAACTACTTAACATCGTTTTAGTTATCTGTGGCCACAGATCACAACTACGTTGTTGTAATCTGTGTCTGTGGGATTGACGACTCTTTGGGGTAAAGACCACACGTGCACATTATTTATAATTCTGGTTTCATTTGAAATACCAAACTTTAAATATCACATTTTCGTTTTCAGGAAGAACACAAATCTCCCCAATCGCCAAATGCCTTTCGTAAAACTTGAATTCTTCAATCTGTCATAGATAATAATTTGATTTTTCTGTGTCTCCCTTACTGAATAGTAAGTACATCCTAATATAGTAACTACCCGACATTCTGTTATCCTCCCAGTCCAAATAACCACGACAAAATGTTAGGTAGATATGTAGGTATATAATTTAAAAGTTATTATTATTCAACAATACATGAGTGGAGCATCAGATAACTGACTTTTTTTGGTTAAAATGATATTTCAGAATTGCCATATGGAGATTCTCAAGGTGGATTGAAAACATAATTGACAAAAAAAATTAGTGCAATGAATATTGATTTTTATTTTTTGTTAACTACTATATAACGCAAAGTTTCAAATATTGCATCACCGAATCCGTAGCATATACAAGATATTTTGGCCATAAATTCAAAAAATAAAGAATCATTTTGTTTGATATTGAAAAATTTCAAGGTCTTCTAGAAAATAAATTATTCGCACTCTTAAAATAAACTAAATGATATCACAGATACTACCCCCGATTCGTATTTTTTACAAAGAGAAATTGAGCAACCTCTATCTTAATTGTCATTTACATATGGATAAAATACATTAATCTAACGTATTATACAGTGTGTATATTGTTGTAACACTCAGAAAGCTTTGAAAATTGCATTGAGTGGGATCAAGTTGATTTACTCGAAACCCATCAAAATTAAATGAAGATTTGAGCCTGTCTACCAACGTGTTTGGTCTTTTAGTTTTTCAGTAATAATTTGTGTTCTATGCTAAGAAACACCTCTTTCAAACTAAATAACGAGTCAAATAAGGTATGACATAAGTGATATCTATAATTTTAGGGGGTGAATCCTTGTCATATTTTATGAAAAAAAGTTCATTTAGATGTATACGGGGTGTCAGAGGTATTGATTTTTCGGAAGTTTTGACCCCATTATTAGATATAATGAAATTCGAAACATGCTATATCAGTAACAAAACCTTCATTCCCCCACACAAGTAGTATGAGGCTATGAGAGCGCTGACAAAGAAGAGGAAAGTTGAAATGAAGTACGGATCAGTAACAAAAGATTTCTATTGATATACTTAGATATGTAATAATATTTTCTATATATCAGTATGAAGTCTAGATAATTTTATCTTTTTCAACGAAACTGTTTGTGATTATAGATATTGTAATATATATACTCATTAAATATGTAATATATTATAATATCTACGGTTGTACAACTTATTGTTCATCATAACATCAACTAAAAAGGTAGCTGCTGTAGTAATCGGTTATTTTCGGATAATAACAATAATAAAATACATGTTTCAACTTTACAATTATATTTCAAGACTCAGCTGCGAACATTTAAAATGGATTAGTGTTAGTACGGCCATGAATTGCGGAACACAATACAGTAATGAAAGATGCAATTAGTACAGAAACAAAATAACCTATTACGATAAGATCTTTGGTTACTGGTATTTCAATTCCGAGCAGCTTGTCGTTGTAAGACAGATTTTTAGGCATGCCTTACTTCCATACGGAATATAGCAAACGGTCATATTCAGTTTCAGAAAAAAGCCAGTCTAGTTACTTTTCGATAATAGTAACAGAACTAATGAAAGAAGTACCACAAATTATCTCTCGCGGATGAATCAAACTTTGATGTAAAATTATATTTCGTAATTAAATTTTAGTTTTTGTAGTATCGTTCACAGGCAAATAATAATTTTCTTCAGTTTTCTCTGGAAGTCTAAGTACGATGAATTAAAATCCAAAGAAGCAGAAAGTTATATTTCCAATTGTTCATTCTTCAAGCATTATTGAACTTCCAGAAACTACGAAACAACTTCTGCCAATATCAGCCAAGAAGATCTCGATGACGATTCTAGAATTACAATCACAAATCTGATTACTTCATACATACCATATATTGATAGGTATACTGGCATATGAAACATTTTGAGTTTCATTATAATTGCCTCAAAGTCTCCCTAGTGATTATTGAAAACTCGATATTTTATTTAAACATTTTTACACTGTATCTCGAAAAACAATTCAAGTTTAGAATACAATGGAATGATTTTTTTTTCATAAAATACGATAATAAAATAAATACACACTCATGTTAAATCCAGTGTTGCGGTGGATATACACAGTATAACAACCGAAATAATTCCAATAAGCCTTTGTATATATATTTGCGTATGATTCATGAACATTTATAACCTATACATTGTTATTATTGCAACTTCTTGTTACCTTTATAAAGTTAAATTCTACATTGTTATAATTGTATTTCCTGTGTTTTGGATAAAAATGTTTAATATGTTCACGATAAACAGAAATCAATAAAATGTTTCTGCTACAATTGACTGTTTTATTCCTCTACTTCATTCAAACTATTTCTTGGCAGACCGGAGAACTCTAGAGCCGGGTACTCATTGGCGAGCCGAGATGTTACAGCAACGGTTACTGTAACGTTTTTCAGTGTAGACGTACACCCGTTTTTTATACCGAACGCGTCGTGAGCCATAGCACAGAATAATTGTAGTTGTATTATTTTGTGGCCATAGTATTCGTGAAGATTTCAAACGAGCAATGTTGGTCTCCAAAGAAATTATTATGAGTGCAGTACAATTCAATTAAACACAATATTTTTTCTTCACTCCACTGTGCCATTATGCTCGAGCACACCCACATGCTAATGTAAATAAAAGATGCATTTACATATGTTTTGGAATTCCATGATTTATCCGATTCGCAATGAAGCTTAAATATTTCAACTACTCTGGTCATTTGTGACAGCTATTTTATTCGAAAACATTTTGCGAAATTCGTACAAGCATAGCCCATAGGCTATAGAATATTTATACACTATACAAGTTTTTTACAAACCACTAAAAACGAAACAGAACTCGATCTGATTTTATTTATTCTTGTGCAGTTATAAACGTTTGTGTTTAAACAAACAACTGATAGGTATTTTGGCTACACGGAGAAAAATGAAAGATCATCTCTATTTTTTCGTCCGAGTTTTTTTTACGAACAACGACGTTTCCGGTCAGAAGAACTAGAGTCTAAAGACAACATATGCCTTGAACTGCAGATGTAAACTGAGTCCAAAAAATCAGATCTCACTTTCTTGCCTATTTAATTAGGGGGCTGCTATCTTTAGTAATTTTCCACTTTTCTACGGCATTCAGGATGTATCACTCGAAGTGATATCTCAGCCTCAAATTATTTCAACGCACGTGCATCACAAAGGACAACAATACGCTTTTCCATCGATGAGAGCAATGTGTGATCCACTGCGGATCACTCACATTTTTGGACAAAAGAACGAAAGGAACATTCTTTTGATTACATCATAAGTTATATGGGCTGTATACTTGGTAGTCCTTGTATTTAATTGAACAGTAATGAAATGACGCGCAGTGAATCATTTTAGTTATATTTGTCATAATTTTTGTGGGTTCAACCTTTGTATATATCTATATACAAAAGTTCAACTATTTATCCTGGGCTGTCATAACAAAGAATTGAAATTTTGACAATGAAAGTCGTGACAACGAATCTGACATTTATATGAGTGACGTAATGCCAAAACGTTGATGTCTCCAACCTTTTTTAGTCATCGGAGTTAGTGTGCTCTCTTTAATGACCAGTCCATATCACTACGTCATTGATCAGCAGGCAGCTAAATTTTGTGGAAGCTGAATGCTAATGCAGTTAGAGGAGAGGAATTTGACTATCGAGTAAATATACGTTCTTTCTGTTTATTAAATAATAGTGATAGTGAAGGTATTTAAGAAGTCATGAATAAAATATCCGAAGTAGTAATAAAACCTTTCGAGAAATCAGAATACATGAAGCCATACACTATGCATTTTACGCAAAACGGAAGGAAAAGGACTTGGGATTTATTGAGGGTCCACGACTGTGTTGCAATCATCCTAAACAATATAACTCGAAATAAACTCATATTTGTCAAGCAATTCCGGCCAGCAGTGTACTTTGGTAGCATTCCCGAAGAAGACCGGGAACTAAACACAGAAGTGAACTTGGCAAAATATTCCCCAGATATTGGCATCACCCTCGAATTATGCGCTGGAATTGTAGATAAAAATAAATCTGTAGCAGAAATTGCCAAAGAGGAAGTACTCGAAGAATGCGGTTACGATGTTCCATTAGCTAGTTTAGAAAAAGTTGGATCTTTCAGATCAGGAGTCGGCACTTCGGCCAGTCTTCAAACGGTATTCTATTGCGAAGTTACTGACGACATGAAAGTTTCAGAAGGAGGCGGAATAGGTGACGAAATAATAGATGTGGTGGAAATGAATGTGGACGAGGTTAAAAAGTATGTTAGCCAAGCTAATGTCAAGAGTCCCCCGAGTTTTATGTTTGCACTCTATTGGTTTCTTTATAATAAAGTCTAACTATTTATATGGTTAGTTATAAATGATTCATCATTCCAAAGTGAAATGCTTGTTAAGCACCATTGAGCAAATTTTTAGTTATTTGTTGTTTTGTTGATAATATATTATTCAAAAGTTATTTGGAGTCTTGTTTATTGTAATAACTCCGAAAATTAACAAATCAAAGGTCGAATGAAATCCCAGGATTTGTCCTAAAAATGTGAAAACCAACAATTATTCAACTCCTGAGTTATTAGATTTATCTTTCTCTACTGAAAAAATTCATCAAAGATATCAGTTTCACCAAAATTGAGGTTTTCAGAACATGACCCCTAGATATCTACAAATAAAACTGGAAGCTCTAGGCATTCGAGGTCCAATTCAAAAATGGATCGTCTGGTAGATCTCTTAAGGTGCAGGTTGAAAAGCAGTTCTCCAAAAATTTCGATATAAAGATTGGCACTCCCCAAGGTGGGGTTCTTGGGCCAGTGCTCTTTTTGCTGTATGTCAATGACCTTCCTAACTACATTAGTCAAGGATTCCTTGAGTACTATTGTATATGCAGACGACACTACAATCTTTGTTACAGCTGAAATTATCAATCAGGTACAGGCTAAAATGGATACTGTAATAAAAGAATTTACATACTGGTGTGAAGTAAATTACTTATCGGGTCGCAAACAAATAGTCAAAACATCCGAATGCTCTTCTGAACAATCCCCTAAATGTGGAGTGCTAAAAGGCTCAATCCTTGGCCCAATTCTACTTCTCATCTATTTAATGACTTAGCTCTCATAGATATATCAGCCACACCCTTTTTGCTGACGACACCACCTCATTATGGCACAACAAAGATAATGCCGTTCTGCATAAGATCATCTCGGATGACATCAAAAAAATAAAAGATTGGTGTGACTGTAATAAGTCATCCTTCAACATCAATAAAACCAGAATCCTTACTATTCGCTGCACCTTACCTGAGATCTGCTTTGGTAAGGAAATCTTAGAAAGTATACATACTTATAAATTTCTTGGGCTGAATATAGATGATGAATTGAAGTACAAGGACCATACAATAAAGCTTGCCTCGGGCTGCTACGCCCTGAGAGTCATCTCATCAGAATTAAGCTAAGCCTATTCAAGAACAGCCTATTTTGCTCTTATAGATTCCCATATTGAATAAGAAATTGCCATCTAGGGAGTCTGTTCCAGAGACTTATTTCATATGATTTTTGTTCTTCAAAAAAGGGCTGTCCGTTACATGTGCAAAGCCGCTTTCCGGGTTACATGGAAACCTCTTTTCAAAGCTCATGGTATTTTAACAGTAGTCTCCCTATACATTTTAGAAACACCACCTGTCTAGTGTGAGCCACATTCCCCCTTATAATACTCGAAGGCACATTAGCAATATTGAACTGCCTACTCCCACGAGTTCATTAGTTTGGGACTCGATTATTTTCAATGAAATCAAATTATACAATCACCTACCAGTTAAAATAAATCAATGTTTATAATAGATTCAGAAGAGAGGTCAAAATGCTTCTGGTTGATGGGGTCTATTACTCAGTTCGGGAGTATCTTGATATTTTTATCTCCTGATACACTAAAGAACTAATATTTTCTCGCTTAGCAGATTATATTTTTATACTTTGTCTATGCGATGTATTTTCTTCAGACAAAGTATATTTGATTTGATATTTTTCAATATGCTTTATTATCATAAGACATAATCTTGTTGATTAAGCTTGGGTAGTAAATCCTTAGAAAAAATGCAATACGTACCACATAAAATAAAAAGGGTACAAACTATGTTAAAATGGAGGATATGAAAGATATGTATATATATAAAAGAGTAAAAGTCAACTTTATAACAGAGTAGAGATAAAAACTTAGGAGCTCCTTAATAAATAAAGATAAAAAATATGAGTAAGTTGAAAGCTATCGTTAAAATATTCATCCAAAGTATAACACGGTCTATCAGAAAGAACTTGTTTGGCTAACTTTCTGAATTGGAAGTCATTAATATTGTCAATCTTATGTCCATAGGCAAATTATTGTACATTTTTCCACCGTTGTAAAATATGGAGTCTCTCGTGGAGTTTGAAGTTGGCACATTGAGATTTAGAGTGAGTCTGTTGTTTCGGGTGTTAAATGGGAACAGGATGCAGCAAAATTTAATATATGCTAATTTATTAAACACACAGATTCCAGTATAAATAATACAGTTACCGTTAGAATATTGTTTATTGAAGGTTCTACAGGAGCCTCTTGGTTTGAGGTTTCCTGTAAAATTAGTAGACTTTTGATTAAAGTTAGACTGCATGCTCCCCAAAACGGTATTCTGTAGCGTAAGTGAGAATCTATAATAATAATATATTTATTCGTCTTGAGAAACACAAGCTTTATAGACATGTCAAAATAAATGGCGCAATTAAACTCACTCTACATACATCCTAAAATTCCAAATCGCTGGTGATCATGAATTGAGAAGTAAAAAATGCGAATACATGCCAATTTAAACAAATTAACACTCATTTACACAAATTAGGTTACATAGATGTTGGAATTTGAGAATTAGACGGTAATCATAAGGTTAAAAAATTATATCGAGATCAAGATGAGTGCCCCAACTCTACAAATCACTCTAACCGCCAGAGGAGACTCTCCTAGTGAGTTGTTCAACATGATCCACAAATTTTAAATTCTGGTCAATGAACACTCCTTGAAATTTAGTGTTATTTTTAGATTCCAGTGATCTGTCTTCAAAAAAAAGTTCGTTGATTGAGCATCTAAATGATATTAAATTTGTTTTAGTTTAAATTAATGTTTGTGCAACTCACAAGTGTTTTTATTATCCAAAGTATGGTAGTGTCATTTGCAAATAAGGTGAACTTCTCAGAAATATTAAGCTTGGTGGTCATTAATATATG
>WOGR01008756.1:0-11683 GCA_015342045.1 Leptinotarsa lineolata | reverse complement strand
ACGATGTATTCGAAATCTGATTACGTCAAATTGAGGAGAATTACCGCAACATTTTCTGATAATTTTTGAAATAACATCAAAATGACAGAATTAACTTTTCTTATGATATCTCAATAACTGGCCCTGATATTCTCGATTCGTTTGAACCACTTGACAGTACTTTCATGAATGCAACTTTTTTCCATTTGACCGACTCTTATGGTTTAAAAGTTACCAATACAATCCTACTGAAAAAGTGGCCACCCTGTATAATCACAACCTTGACAACAATGTTTTCGTTTAAATGCAATAATATTTCTCAGAATTTAGTGCCTACTATTATGGAATTGTACTATAGTTTGTTGAATAATTTACAATTTCAAACGCCGATTGTTATATTCGATAAAATAAATAATAACAGTTGCTTTACCTTTATCTGGAGATACAATTTTCATAGTTCTATAATTTTCAAAGAAATGATTGCCTTTTTTGTTTTTAGTATCTGAGGCATATTTTCGTCGCTAAGAAATATTACTATTTTTTATTAAAGCAAAGTGAAAAAAATCAAGAATGCCAATAATTTTTCATGTCGTTTCTATAGATACCCTTTTTTAGTTACATCTTTGAATAAATTGAATTTTCTATATTAACATGAATAGTTATACACTGAGATTTGAGATCATGCTGATTCATCTGATAACTATCGTTTGTATATTGGTAGATAAAATAAAATATGCCTGTTGAAAATAACCGCAAGAAGTGATGTAAAAATAGTCTAACTTTATAAATCTGCATCAAAAAAACTTTTGAAATAATTTTGGAATTTGCTGGACTCCGTACATAATAGAAAAATAGATAATATATATCTGTGACACTAATCCTGATAGATACAACCGTCATCAATCAAAACTAAAATCAATATGATTGAAAACATTGATGAAATGTACCTATTTAACTCAAAAAACCCAAAACATAAATCCATTATAAACTGATAACAGAGATAATAAAATTTACATTGCCTAAATTATAGTTGTTGCCGTATTCTGTAATAATCCAGATCTATGTTAAAACTGACCGGCATAAATATTCATTACAATTATTATTAATTCGCTAAAATATGTGAGCTTTTCAAATGTATGAGTTCATTGCAAAATTGAGGTGAATAATAGTTTACACTCGAAGAATGTAAACTTTCACGGCTGTGTGAAAGTTATTTTCCGGGATTTTTGGCCGTAGTCTGCAGGCATTTATGCCTGACATTTCGTCTACTACTGCGGTAGATATTATCAAAGGCGTTGGTACTCGAACTGTTGTTCCCGTTCCCAACGCGGTAACTACGATGCTGGTATTTGACACTGGTTTTTCATTATTATTAGTGGGCGTGGAATTGGATTAAGGAGAGGTAGCCAGATTTAATCAATGATAAGACAGGATTGGGTAAATCTAAGAGAAAACTATCAGACAAAGTCTTAGGTCAGCTAAGAACCTCAGAGAACCTTCAGCAAAATCCGGGGCATACCGGAATCCTTGTAGTTGCGGATCGGTCTACGTTCGAACCACGAGAAGAAGTGTAGGTATGTACTCGTTTTTCAAACAACAAGAGAAATTGTCGACTCAGACAAACAGACAAATCAGCTGTAGCCGAACATGCCCTCAACTAAGAAGTCACTCACATTATCTCATTCGAAGATACAGTAATACTCGATAAAACTCAAAATTACTATCCAAGAGTATATATAGACAGGCAATAGAAATTCAAAAACAAGGATAATTCAATAGAAAAGAAGAGGCAATGAACAGTAATAAAATCTGGCTACCTGTCCTTAACGGTACACCAAAAACGTCAGGTAATCCAAATAAGAGAAACTAAGCCACACCCACTAATACTAATGTAATACCAGGATCGTAGTTACCGCGTTCGGGATACGAACAACAACTCAACCACCAACTCGGGTACTGTGACCACATCGTCTTTGATAATGTATACCGCAGTAATAGACGAAACGTCAGGCATAAAAACCTGCAGGCCACGGCCAAAAAAATCCGAAAAAAAAGCTTTCACAACAGTCCCATCTGCCAATACAAATTTTTTGTTAAACCTATAAGCTAATATAACTCAATTTATGTCGACAGCTCTGATACGGTGGAGAAAAACTTCGAAAATACATACGAGTAGATGCTGGAATAGGCATTTTCATATTATTCACTATTTTTTCTCTGAATCATCCGAATATTCCTGCCCTACTCATTCATTTATTCTATCTTGATTTCAAATCTGTTGACATTTTTTAGATGATGTAAGTCTAACATTGATTTAATGAATTACTTCCAATTCTCTCATTGATGCAGCCATTCAATAAGGAGATTCGATTAAATTATTCACATAAAATATCTAAAAAAAATCACTTCAATCATTCTTCCTCATTACTAAAACAAATACGAAAACATACCCTCCTATATCTAGACTTTTGCGCTGCTAGTCTGATCACTGTTTTATCACCCATCTTAACAGCCGAGTAACTATATGAACGTAATTAAATACCGCACATTCATTAACAGCACATCAAAAACCAATAAAAACTCCACTTGTCGACTCACTGGAATTCCGATCGAGTACAAACTATCTAAACTAAGTAGGAACTGCAAATGCTTTCAAAGCAGACGGTACATTAGAGAAATGAGTGCGGGCAGGGTTGCCAGGTTATAGAGTATCTGGACAACTTATTCGAAGTCTCAAAAAATCCCTACTCCACTTCGACATATTTTTGAACAATTTTACATTCATAAATCCTCTGTGTTTTCACTTTCATTTACTTCAGTGATATATTATTCAAGGACTTTTTCAACAATGACTTTAGTTCCCCTTTTGAGAAGATATTTAAAATGTTTTCGAAGTACATAAGTGGTCGAATGAGAAAAAGATTGAGAATGATGAAAATATATAATGAAAAGTCAACAGAAGTTTCTCAATAACCAATTATTGAGAAAACAAGGAAATATATTAATGCATTGAATTATCAACTTCACTTGTCAAGGTTTTTTCCACCTCGAAAAGATTTTTAACAACTTCGAATATAATTTCAGAGTTCTAAATCCTTTACTTCGTAATTAGTTTTGAATTCAACACAAGATCTCTAATACGCCCTCTCTGGCCAGGTTACCGGCGTGAATAGAAAATGATTGGGTTAGGTCGTCATTACTAACCTAACCTAATAAAAATAGGGTGCGAAACTTCATTGCGAATAAGTCTCTTCCACTATCAACCGTCCATCTTGAATGATTATATTAAATGACAACCTGTACACAGCGGCTATTAATATTGTTCCCGTTGCCAAAATGTTACCCATACATTTTTCATATTATCTACTGAAATAAATTATTCTGTTGATAACGAACTAGAAAAATGTGCTTCAAATTGTGAATTAGTTTTTTCTGTACTGCACCTACGAAATATTGATAACTCTTATGAGATTTCGGTTGGAGTTTAAACTACCTAACTAAGTTAGGTAGTTCGTTCATGAACGAAGCATTCAAACTAAAATTTGATTGACATAAACAATGAGAAAAAACTTGTTTTCTGGTTGTTACATAGTTGAAATGAAATCAATAGAATTAGGCTTTTCTGCTGCTAAAATGGGATAGCATATTCAAGAAACACTTCATTGTGAGATTTTCACTAAACAGTTTCACAGAAACGCAACACGTGATTAGCTATACAGATATTGTCTTAAAGCTATTGTATAGCAAAACACGTGTTGCATTTTGTAAACTATTCCGTGAAAATCTCACAATGAAGTGTTTCTGAAATACTTTATAACCTATTACATCACATAAATGGTGTAGCACTAATTACGAAGTGAAGGATTTCGATATTCGAAGTTGTTAAAAATCTTTTCGAGATAGAGAAAATATTGACAAATGAAGTTGATAATTCAATGCATTAATATGATATTTTCTTGTTTTCTCGAAAATTGGTTATTGAGAAACTTCTATCGACTTTTTATTATATAATTTCATCATTCTCAATCTTATTCTCAATCGACCAGTTCTGTACTTCGGAAACATTTTAAATATCTTCTCAGAAAAGGAAATAAAGTCATAGTTGAAAAAGTCCTTGAATAATATATCATGGAACTTTGAACATCGTTCGAAATAGCCGCGTGAATCATTGAAGGTCGTGAAAATATGAAGTGTGAATGAAAGTCATTCAAGATAAAACCCAAAACACTACCTCAAAGTTACCTTGACCGCGTCTCCTTGTAACGTAGTTCAAGGGTATGATGTAAGTGAAGGTCGGTCAAGGTCGAACTCAAAACATTTCTTCAAAGTCACCTTGTCGACATCGTGTGACGTACGTAGAAGTCATTTCAAAGGTAAAAAATGTCTTCGAAATAGCAGCGTGAATCAATAAAGGTCGTAAAAATACAGAGTGTGAATGAAGGTCATTCAAGGTTAAACCCAAAACACTACCTCAAAGTCACCTTGACTGAATCGCCGCCGTGTAACGTAGGTCAAGGGTGTGACGTAGATCAAGGTCGTTCAAGGTCGAAGCCAACACGATGAGTCAACCACAGGCGATCCCCCCCATCATCAATTCCAACTCGATGCGCTGACAAAAGGCGATACGAGGAAGCAGTGGTCGGTGGAACTTCACGGAGTGCAGACGTGTGCACTCTCTGTCACGATAGGTACCGTCCAAACTGATGGGGAAGGGCCGCTAGTCGGTGGATCTTCGTGGTATGCAGACGTGTGTTTATTCTGTACAAACTCGTAGAGAGTACACATGAAGGACAATGTCAAACCCTTATTTTACCGTGTATGCAATCTAGTCCCCTAATCTCAAAGTTGAATTCCAGGTTGAAGGTAATGTTTAATGGACATAGCTGAAGGACGTCCTCCAAGGTCAAACTTGATACGCCCTTCAAGGTCAAAACTCAAGGTTACATACCCGAGACAGACTAAAATCTCAAGGTCGTTTCCCCAAGGTCATGTCAACTTGAACATCGTTCAAGGTCATGTGACATCGGTCAAGGTCAATGCTATTAATGACGTCATAATGGTGGGGGAAACTTAGAACCGGCTCAAGTCTCCTCATCTTCAAGAGGAAGATTTAATCTTTCCCTTGAAGATGATCATTTGGTGATCGAAACACGCGTCGAGGTGTTAAAAATAACGGTTTGGTGTTGATATAACACTCCAGTAAGATTCATTACCACACCAAAGATTCCAAAACAATAGATCACAAGATCATCATCGTCAACAAATAAGAGTGTAGGCAGCATTTTCATTTTATATCTCTTATACTTCATAGCTACTGAAAATTGAAAATCAGAAATCATCCGTGGATTCTGTATAGGCTAAGAAACCTGTGAAGTTTTTAATATGATAGAAGAAACCAGTCGCGTTATAAACATAGTATATTATTTTAATTCAGATATTTTAATGATGATTTCAGAAATATATTACAATAACCAAGTCGATAACTACCTCTTTCTCAAAATCTCACAAATCTGAGACACGAGAAATTCACAAAAGTAGGGATACCTACCACACCTGGCAACCCCGAGGGACGCTTGAAGGTATGGAACGTGACACATATGTTGACTTCCGCTGCACAAATCAGTCATATACAAACTACGGCTTCAATGTTTGTGAGTGACTAGCTTATCAGCGATGGGGTGGTGACTCAGACTGGCGTTTGTTTATTCCAAGAATTTTTATGAATTTCTCGACGGGATGAAAGGTGATTCACCGATAAGGAAGGGAATGTGGATAAAAAGGGCCCGTATTGGCTTGGTTGGCATCTGGTATTTGATGGTAAAAATTTTTAAAAAATCACACATTCGGTTAATAATATTATTAGAGGGAATCTCTTCAAGACACCACTGCATATCATAAAAAAGCCCCCGCCCGCCTCTGCCTGTATGAGGACAATAAACACAAAAATCACGAAACGAATTTTCACCAATGGCTCTAGTGATGCACGAGGAAGGTTTATGCGTATAATTCATTAACGTTTTCTGTAAATTGGTTGAAATATGAGCAAGTTATCTGGAACAAGTCGGGGCTACGGTACTACCCTTGCGTGACACATCAACCTTCAAACATTCAGGCCCGTAATTCTTGAAACAGTGATCTTTTCGTCTTGAATACGACTCAATTTAGATAATTTGATATTTAGCGTCTTTCATCAATATCAGCAATAGTTTCATGAACAGATAGTTTTGTACAACTATCATCAAAAGTGACATTTTTAATGGTTGTCAAGGGTATTAAAAGATGATGTTTACAAAGAAGCGTGTTAAAAACATTTTTAACATTAGTGTTAAAAGTATTTTTAAAATAATTTTTTCGACCAAATAGCAATAAACAAAACATAATTATTCAATTTTCAAGCAAGTATTATGAACAATAGATATAGATACAATTAAATTCTGTTACAAATGTATTATATACATTAATAACATTATTATTATCATTGTTTATGAACATTAATATGAAAAGTACAATTAGAACAACTGCTGATATTATTACCTTGCGATGTTGAAAAGCTTTGTAATTTAATTAAACTAGCGGAGTTGAAAATTTCATGGGCATTAACATTTAATTCTTGAAGTGAAGAGGACGATGCTGTAACGCTGGAGCTAACTATTGGGATTATTCTTTCAGCAATAGCCTTTTTGTAAGAAATATATTGATCGACGTAACCCTCAGCTACTGTTGTAGACTTCCATCCTCCGTGCTTCTTAATATCCATTATATTTGCTCCTGATTCTGCTAGCAAAGAAGCAGAAAACCTTCTGAAACAGTAACCTGTATTTTTCTTCGGTTCCTGGAGGTTCAGAAACTCTGCAATGGTAGAGGGCATTTTCCCAAACGTGTTTATACCAACTGGGTTGGCACTGCATTTATAATTTGAGTATTTCAGTTGATGATTGATAACAGAAGGACGTAATACGACGTATTTATTGAAATAGTCAATGTTTTTCCAACTATGCAAAAAGAATGACTTATTTTTTTTTGTATTTGGAACTTGAACAATCAATTATTTATCCAATAATTTAATGTCTTCTTTCAATAAATGGCACAGCTCTCCACGCCGGCAGGCTCCATATATTCCGAAAATAGTAGCAACTTTTATCATCAAATATTTTTCATCAGGCGCTTCATTTATAAACCTCTGGACTTGTTCAAACGTAAGAGTTTTTGATTTTTTGGGCCTATAACTTTCATTTTTCCGCTTCAAGAATGCTATCACCTTGAAATATTTGCTTGTATTGACACCATTTTTAACGAGCGTACTCAACTTTATCATTGAAAACTTGCTCCACAAAGTTCCATATTTTTAATTTCTCGTCTAGGTAGGCTAACAAGACAGCTTTGTTGAAACCTCTTTCGACGTTTTTAAGTCTACACCAGATAAGAAAATTAAAATATGCGATGTCATACTGCTGAGCCAATTTTTTTGATAACATTTCAATTGAAGCTCTTTTTGCAGCCTCTTCAATATCTTCAGGGACACACAAATCCTCACTTTGGTTCTTCATTATGCAAAACATTAAACACCAGCAAGAACTTTAAATGTGACTTTAAATAAAACGCGTGAGCTGTAAACAATACTGTTTGTCGGGAACCAGGTGATTCGGCGTCACTTGACACGGCCACTTCACAGCAAATGCGATAACATGAAAATAGTTAACTGAAAAGAGATGTCAAAATGTGTTTTTATAGAAATATTAAATTTATCTATTTTATTATGAAAACAGGGCAGCTGTACAAAATCTTTGTGTATGATATTTGTATTAAAATCAAGTTTTATAACACTCATATCATAAATAGCTATTTATTACAGAACTTCTCTTCCTGAACGCAATTGATCACTTTCTCAACACCACCAACAAGAAGAAAAGCCTCAGCGTGAAAAGATCAAGCTACTTAGATATTGCGCTATTCACAAAATTAAATCCTCATTCAATATTCATGAAGACAAGTTGCTATTATTAAAATCTTGGTCTTTGAGCTGGTAATTTATTAGGTTCGAGATACTGGATCGTCGTGATCATCACTCTTAATAACTTCTATCGCTCCTTTACGACAAAATTTGCATTGTATGGCTCTGAGCAGATGGGCTTCTTGAATATTTAAATATTGCAGGAAATGCTATTTTAACTTCCAGTTTGGTGCGTGAGAGAAAATGTTTCTCAAAAACACTTAAAAGGAAGGTGAACAACGAAAATGTATCTAGATCGCAAACAGATATTTTCTGAAGTAGCACCAAAAATTCCGAATTCGGTTTTGCTGAACTTCAAAGACATATAAATTTTCAATCTAGTTGGTTATTCGGCACATTTCCTTTCAAATATTTGTGGCAACTCCGCAAAATTTATATAGATGTTGTTCCCTGAAAATTACAAATACAATGTAGAGGGACAATCTGTTGCAACTTCCTTCGCAACGGCAACATCACTTCTGGCAAATAATGTCATGTGATAACTCATCTCATAAATTTTGGGAAAGAAAGGTCAAAAAGATTTTGGCATTCTACTTCACCATCTTTGTACAAAAAAATGTGGGAATCTTCCAGAGAAAGGAAGAAAGCAATCAATTTCAAAAATTAACTCATGCAAAGAAGAAACTTTCAGACACAAAGTAGAAAAACAAGCCCTCTCGAAACAGCTACTTTTATATAAACATTGAATTACACGAAAGAAAAATAATTTCATATGAACGCTGAATTATACGAAAAATACTTTTTTCTATATTCCGTTTGTATTCCAAACATTCGTAATGGAATCGAATCAGATATCATTCATAGGATTCCTACACAATATAATTGAAAATTCCCACATTTTTTGTATCAAGATGGAAAAGAAGAAAGCCAAAAACTTTTTTCCCAAAATTAATCTCCTCTGAAAATATACCCTTTCAATTTAATCATCTGATAATGTTTTCAATGCAATAGTTTTTTTATTATCTATGAAAAACAAAGGCAATGAATCTCAGTTCCGATCAATAAATTAGTTTTGGTTTAAGTACTATCTATCTACTACTATCTGTCTATATTATCTATATCCGTATATTATTTATACGTATCTATTTTGGCTCATTACAAGATGAATATCGTAAAATTATTTTTCTGAATGAAGAAACACAACACGAAAAAATAATTTATATTTCATTCGAGTTGAAATAGTTATGGAGTAATTTGCTATGCATTGATGAATGCAGGATTAAAAGAGGCATCAGAATTTGCATTGAAAAACAGGTCCGCACTTAGAAAAAATTGATAAGGATTGTCCTAAATAAACGAGAAGAAAAATCAAAATCAACGATTTCAACTTTTTTCTATTATATTGAGAACGGCTTGCGATGGTATGGATTTGTCAACACAATTTCATTGCATTCTAGAAAATGTATTTTTTATCTAATTCAACCAACATCGTATCTTCTACCGTTACCGATATAGCAATAGTGTGCAATTGAACTGTCGCACCCGGTATATTACATTGTTCATTTCTATTTGAAGTCATTAGGAATTGCCTTCACCTTCCATCATAAAAAATTTGTATTTGATGACCTTTTCATCTTTGACTTAGATATAGTTAAATAAGTCATACAACATTTACTGGAAGTTTGTATTCAAACTACTATGATTTTCAACCAATGAATTAATCAACTCACATGAACAATAAACAATATCGGTCAATTCGTAAGGTAAAGTTCGATGTCAGAACGAATAAAACAATAATACGCGAACTCTGCCTTTCTCAATTGTATAACTTGAGAAGTCAATAAAAACACCTATTATTATAATTAGGTGGTTTCAAAGCTTTTGTTCGTATTAATGTCATGTGTTTGGTACTCTATACATTGACACCCTGACACTTCCCAAAGCCGAAAACCCAACAAAAAAGATCATGGTAACTGTATGGTTGGTCAGCAGCTGGCGTGATTCAATATAACATTTTGCAACCGTGCCAAAACATCACAGGAGAGTTCTGTTGTGAGAAAATCGACTAAATGAACGGACTAGCAGCTGGCACTGGTCAACAGAAAAGGTCCGATCCTGCTCCACGACAACGCCCGTCTGCACGATACACAAATCACCGTCCGACCGTCGAAGTGCTGCCTCACCCACCATACTCCCCAGACCTCCCGCCAATCGACTACCATCTTTTCTAATACTTCGATAATTTTCTCATCGATAGGACCTTCACCCATCATGGCCAGCAAGAAACGGTCTTCATCGACTTCATCGAATCCCGAGCAGATTGGAACTGAATAAGTATTCGCTGAGATATTACAGTTTAAAGTAGACTAATAAAAGAACAAAACTTTTGAAACAATCTAATATTGGTATATACCCCCTTGTAAGATGGACCAAGACATAGACACAGGATCATAAAATATTCACAGTAATATAAGCCCTCTGTCAACCTCATTCAGTTTCATTATGAATAGCGAAACCAGAACTACAAGTACGTTCACCTGGTTTCGTTTCTACAAAGTAACAAGAACCTTAAAACATGGGATTACACACATTTTTTGCCCTTTCGCTAGGTGTTGGGAGCTCTCTTTGACTTTGTGAATAATGGCAGGCATTTTAAACGACACAATAGACCCTCATTGTATTTTATTTGCTCAAGTAAAGAACGAGCATCTATTTCTTCGGGCTGTTCTATAGCATGTCACATGAGTATTATGCTCCCAGTGTCCCATATTTGCTACGTTCTTTCAATTGCCAGTGACGCTTTTATTTGGAGGGAAGTATCTTTGAAATATTGAATTTGTTACCAATTTCAACTCAAACAAAATGAGTTTGTCTTGTTGGTTTTTTTTGGTTTTTAACTTACCAAAATCTGAATAATAAACAAATCTAGATCAAGAGAATAATTTACGATCATTGTCGTCCATAATATTTTCTATGACTACTGAAAAATAGGGACAATTAAGTCTCAGTTGCTTGTTGAGAAAGAAGGCAAAAAATGCTTCGTTACTCACACCTTAGTGAAGTTCGATGGAGTTCCAACATCAAGTGCACTTCAAAAGCGAATTCACCAAACCCGAATATTCTCATGGCAGAAATCCTCCAAATATATATTAATTACGCTCTCATTCACATAGAACAGAAAAAGGAGAATAACGACGATTTAGTGGCGCTATTCATGACTTCTTGCCATAAATGAAACAAGAATAGGGTTGTAACAACAAAGGATAATGCAAGAATAAAAAATATCAATGAATGCTATAAAAAATCAAATCAAAAAATTATGAGATACAGCTGCTCTCTCTTTCTCTTTCACTAGTACTTTACTAGCGAAAGAGAGAGAGCAGAAATTCCCAAACGTCTTCCTAAATTTGCCAAGCTGTAATAAAATACAAAATCGAAAAAACCAAACGAAATCGAAATTATTTCGAATCGAATTAGGGGACTATAACTTTTTTGAAGTTGGTGCTATTAAAGCCATCGGGCAAAACTTTACTCAATCTATCAGATTGTCATCAACAATGGTTATGATAGCAATATAATAGATACTTTACTATCAAACAAATTGTACTGGACAATCAGGTACCAGTTTCTCTAATAGAAAAGATAATATCAGATAAGACTCATAAAACACTTATAAGTAAAATATACCCAAATATCAGAGAACACAATATATGTAAATGTAGTAGCATCAATTACTCAGGTAAACTTTCAGAA
>WOGR01008755.1:0-11684 GCA_015342045.1 Leptinotarsa lineolata | reverse complement strand
ATCTCACAAATGTGAGATGCCCAAAAAAAGCATCATTAATATCCTATCATGATAATAATAAGTTTAGGTAAAATATTTTGGAACTCCTAGAAGAAGAGGGAAAAATAGATTTCATATAATTGGGGAAATGACTGTTTTTATTGATATAGAATACAAATATTATGGGATCACGAGAAAAAAATATGTTACTACATGGAAAGGAAGACGCTTTGTCTTCAAGAGGATACGAACACAGTTGAAATGATGTTATAAGGTACTTTGAATGAATTCGAAGCGATTTCATCCTGAAATGTATTCGATGATACTTGAATATCCAGGATTTTTTTGAGTGTGAATATGATTATGTAGAGGATTATAGTTTATCCATGCGATATTGCAAAGAGAGCATCATGATGATGATGATTGAAGATATATTCCTAGATAAGAAAAAAAGGTGAATTTTAAGAGCACAAACACGAATAATAAATTGATTCACTACAATTTTGACAATTTCGAGTAAATAGGACAGAAAATAATACTGTGGAAAGCATCACATTATAAATGAATGAATATTATATGAAGGTGTATTTGGTATTTTATTGAGAGAATGATACGTGAATATCAGGTTTCTCCACTGAAATGATAGGAATTTGGGTGAATCAGATCCTTACATATGGATCTGTATCTAACAACTGTAAAAAAGAGAGTTGAACGGAGTCAAAACTTTGATGCCGGTGAAAGGACTCGACGACCCTGATATTCATGTAGGCGAGAAGACAAACTCCTGGTACGCCACCCCTGCTGGTAGGGTCTTAGGCGAGTTGTGAAAACAAGGATACTTCAGGTAACTCTTATTTTCAATATGTAACACCATCGTGCTAAATAGATTCGTATTGCATGAACAAAGTGCATCGCGAGCGATGCCTGCTGGACTTGGCTGCTTGCAGAGACTTTAGGTTCGTGTCTGCAAGGAATTCTTTGCAGTGGTGGAACGTTTTCTCCTTGCTATTCGTGAGGAAGATATTGGTTATTAATTCGAAAATTGATGTCAGATATGCTATAAGTGAAGACGGTAGTGATGGATTATTGTGAGATCGTCTAAAAATCAGGGAGCATATCTGTGAGTTATCGTTGGATCTGAAATATCATAAGCTGGTATTATCGTCCAAAAAGGAGATCGATATTCTCGGATGTGCCAAAACAAAGCAGAAATGCCGGAATATCTAGCGAAAACTTCAGCTCGGGGGTGCAGGGGTGAAATGTTTTTTCTCTTGTTTGATGGAATTGAGTATGAATCCTGAAGCACATGTTGATGTGAAAGTTGTAACAAGTGAAGACGATACCAGTGTATTCATGATAAGATATATTATTACCAGTTTGGCCATTTAATTGAGTGCTATGTCTGTAGGGTCACTGGTGGACCTAATATATCACCAACTAGTGTTATCATTCACATACACGCAGGTGCAAAAATCATGAAGAAGGTTCACACTCACAACACAACATGGTTGGAATGTTGAAAACGACCACAGCCAAAATGATTAATTAAAAGGAGTCTGATGTTATGAAGGGACTGATAATATCATGTCCAATCAATTGTTGGAAGGAATCTGTGACGTGATCGAATAGCTGGGTAACTCATGTCACAAGTAGAGCTACGAATAATATCTTATGAATATAAAGAGCAGATCAGTTCAAAGAGAAACTGCAATCTACTCAACAACTGATCATAAGACTATCAGAAAAACGTGGAAGGAACGAGGGAAAGGTGCACTCAAACTGATGGTAGAGAAAAAGAGAAGAAAGATATCGAGCAAGGCTCAAACGAACCATACATTTTTCTGCCAGATTACAGGAAAACCTGTTAGAAACAACAAAAAGGTGCACTTGAACTAATGATAGTGGAAAAGAGGGAAAGAGATAACGAGCAGGTCTCAAACGAACAGAAGAATATTTATGTCAGATCACAGAAAATAATAAAAAAATTTGGTCACAATAGATAATTAATATAAAGGACCAAGAATATCCATGGAAATCTCGTTAAGGAAGATATATTCGAAAGTGATAAAGTTTTTTTCAAGCCAAATAAATACCCGGAGGCTAAGTTGGGAAAGCTTATGCGAGATGCTCTCAGGATAGACCAAAACAATGGTAGATGAATCAAAAAGCAGAAAAGATATTTATCTTACTCAATTTTCCATGAGAAAAATGAGTGAGATAAATGAAGATCCAATGACATCCCCAAACTGTATGCTTCAGCCACTTAGATATATATTCTGACTGTAAACGATGACAAACTGGCGATACAAGATATCAAAAAGTAACCAAAATTGCCATACGTTAGATACATCTTCCGTAATATGAATAAGGAATTAGAGATGATCCATCGCTGAAAGTTGACGAATATGAAATCCTTATACACGAGATCGCGAACTGACCAAGTGATTATGAAAGCTAATGGCAGGACATATGTCGAACTGTTGAAAATAGTGAAAGCTAACCTATAAATCGGAAAATGACCTGATGATTCAACAATTTTGGCAGTATGCTTCATCCTTGCATTTAGCCTTTGCACTCGAGAGTTTAGTTATCAGAGTGCAGACAGTTGTAATATCTAATGACGAATCGAATTTTTCCACTTTGATACCGCCTACTTATCGAATTGAAATCAGGAAGCCGTCACAATCAAGAAATTTTTCGAGTCAATGAGTTGTTCTACTCTGATACCGCCTACATATTGAATTGAAATCAGCAGTTGATGAAAATAGGCATTGATGCAAGGATTCTCATAGCAGAGCTGAAGAACAAGATTTCTGATTTCAATTCAATATGTAGGCGGTATCAAAATAGAACGACTCATTCACTGAAAAATTTCTTGATTGTGTGATTTGATTCGTCATTAGATGTTACAACTGTCTGCACTCTGATAACTAAATCATCAGGTCATTTTTCGATTACTAATTTCAACAGTTCGACATATGTTCTATAATAACTCTGTCAGTTCGCGATCTCGTGGCTAGGGATTTCATATTCGTCAACTTTTAGCAATGGATCACCTCTAACTCCTTATTCATATTACGGAGGATTTATCTAACGTATGGCTGTTTTGGTTATTTTTTGATACCTTGTATCGTCAGTTTGTCATCGTTTACAGTCAAAATATATATCTAAGTGGCTATAGCATACAGTTTGGGGATTTCATTGGATCTTCATTCATTTTTCTCATTGATTTCTCTACCATTTTTTTGGTCTATCCTGAGGGCATTCCGCATAAGCTCCCCCAATTTAGCCTCAGGATGTTTATTTGACTTGAAGAAAACTACAACACTTCCGAATATATCTCTCATAACGAGACTCCAATGAATATTCTTCGTCCTTTATAATATCCGTTGTGACCAAAATTTTTCATTATTTTCTGTGATCTGACATAAATATTCTTCTGTTCGTTTAGACCTGCTCGATATCTCTCTTTCATTTTTCCACTATCAATAGTTCAAGTGCACCTTTTTGTTGTTTTTAATACGTTATTCTGTGATCTGAGAGAAATATTATTTTGTTCGTTTGAGCCTTGCTTGATCACTTTTTCTCTATCATTAGTTTGAGTGCACCTTTTCCTTGTTTCTTTCACTTTTTCCTGATAGTCTTATGATCAGTTGTCAAGCAGTTTGCAGTTTCTCTTCGAACTGATTTGCTCATTATATTCATTAGATATTATTCGTAGCTCTCCAAGCGACCTGAGTTACCCAGCTATTCGATCACGTTACAGACTTTTTCCAACATTTGATTGGACACGATGTAATTAGTCCCTTCATAACATCAGAATCCTTTTCCATCATTTTGGCTATGGTCGTTTTCAACATTACAACCATGTTGTGGTGTGAGTGTGAACCTTCTTTATGATTTTTGCCCCTGCGTGCATGTGAATAATAACACTAGTTGGTGATATATTAGGTCCAGCAGTGACCCTACCGACATGCTACTCAGTTAAATGGGCAAACTGATGATAATATATCTTATCATCAATACACTGGAATCGTCTTCACTTGTAACAATTTCCACGTCAACATGTGCTTCAGGATTCATACTCAATTCCATCCCACTAGTGGCAAGAGAAAAACCAATCCACCCCTGTACCCCCGAGATGAAGTCTTCGCTTGATAGTCCAGCATTTCTGCTTTGTTTTTGGACATGCAAGAATATTGCTGAACTTTGACAGAGAACTGTCGCAAGAGCATCACTCAGGAATCGTTGAATGACGTCAACAGTCATCCAGATTTGCTTGAAAGGGTCAAAACTGAAGACGAATCATGAGTATATGGTTATGACATCGAAACGTGAGTCCAATCGTTCCAATGAAAGCCCAGGAGGAGAACCAAGATCAGAAAAAACACGCCAATTTCGATCAAACATCAATTTTTGTTCAATGTTTTCTTCGAATAATGTTGCTTGCAAGAAGCAATACAAAGAAAACGTTCGGTATTGTGTAAAAATAAGTCATAGCTTCTGCATCACAATAATGCTTCTGCTCACTCGTCATTATTGGTTTGTGATTATTCTGCCATAAACAACACCTTAATCATGCCTCGATCTCCGTATTCATCAGATTTGGTCCCTTGTAACTTTTTTCTGTTCCTAATCTTGAAGAGACCTATGGAAGGAAGGCGTTTCGCTACAATTGTTGAGATACTAACGGAATCTCTGGGGGAGCTCAAGGACATACCCAAAAGTGCATATCAGATTGGAAGGAAGTTCGACACAAGTGTATTATATCTGAGAAGGGGGCTACTTTCAAAGGAAAAAATAGAACTTGATCGATATTTTCTGAGAAAAAATGAATTTCACCTTATTTTTTGAACTGACACTTAACATGACATAGATTGGGAAATAGAGGAATCAAAATAGCAATCAACACATAGTTCTTCTCTTTTATGATGTGAAAACTTCGTTTTCATATGGACTCAATTGAAAAGAATTCTTGGAGATACTCGTATTCGCAATATTCAGCCTACACTGATCGGAGGTGTCGATATTTGTCCGATTTTCGTCTCATGTATTGAAAGTGATTACGAGTTTGTATCGAATTTCTAGTGTAACATTTTGAATGGATACATCATACTGCAGCATGCAAAAGTTTGTATGAGGCATGTCTGTGCGGAAAATGTGTTGAGTAACAGCCCCCGTCTAGCAGGACGTCAATATAAAATGACCTTGCATTCAATTCCAATGTTACTCTGGAGTTATTTTTTTTATTTGTCACTGAACCAGTCTCGTGAAATTTATTAACTAAATCAAGCACGGTGACTTACATTACAATTAGGATGTCTTTCGTTGAAGAGACATGCCGCCTTTCTCCCGAAATTTTCAACTTCTCCATTAATTACAATCATGTCATTTCTGTCTTGAAGAATTTTAACCAGTTTTAAACTTTTATATACTCATTGAAGTAATCATTGAACAGCCCAACAGGTACAACTGTATCCACAATACTACCACATCGTTCAAATTTGCGAACCAATTTTTTGCCCGAAAACAAAAACTTTCAACAGCAGAAGTAGCAAAAAAAAGATGGCTATCTATACACTTTCTGCAATGGGAATTGAAAATGCAGCATTCAATGAACACAACTTTACTATCATCTACGTTTCACTTTTATGCTTCTCTTTGATGTGAATTCCTTGAAGCTAATGCCTAAAGTTACCCCTAATGAAGGTTTGGTACGGTACCACCTTGAATTTTTACTAGTTCTGGTCAAATCATGCATCCCAGTATAAGCATACTAATAATTATTTCAGAATGCTATTTTTTCGAAAAATGCTTATCAAAAAATAATAAGTCAGGGTACTGTTGGAAGCAGAATTGAACGCCAATCAGAATGATGTGCCACTTTTCATTTGAAATTGTAAGGGTACCATTCACCCCTCCTAGGGGGTTGAACCACAAGGGCTACAAATATTCTTCGGAAGTTTTCCCCTTGACGATAAAATTGACCGGTTTTTTGATTCTCCATATTATTTACTGGAAGGGAGATATTAAGGGTAGAAAGTTTTCAAATTGACACCCTGTTCATTCAAGCTGTATTCATCGTATTCGTCTACCATATTATATGAACGAATTTGATCGAAACTGTCATTAAAATTGGAACAGAAAGACAAATCTCGCTTTGTAACGTCCTCGTTAACTGCAAAATATATGATTATTCATAATAGAATATACAAGAGGCGCCTTGATTTGACATTAATGAGTTCCCTAGTTTTTTACGCTTTTCCATATTTCTGGTCGGTTGTTAGCAATTTCATTCTTACGGTTTTTATGATATGACATAGTATTTGAGGTCTATGATGAATTCTTGAAATCAATTGCATAACTGTTTATTTCTAGGAATAAATTTACGTAGTGCATTCTATTTGATGTTATTCACAAAACGTTAATGAGTTCCCCAGTTTTTTACGCTTTTTCGTATTTCTAGTCGGTTGTTAGCAATTTCATTCTTGCGGTTTTTATGATATGACGTAATATTTGAGGTCTATGATGAATTCTTGAAATCAATTCCATAATTGTTTATTTCTAGGAATAAATTTACGTAGTGCCTTCTGTTTGATGTTATTCACAAAATAGTTGACATTCGATGTCACTGAAGGACACAATGAAACCAAAAAACCGTTTGTTACATATTGTCTGTCAGTCCACGTTTTCTGTCATAGATCATTCCAGTAACAGTTCAACTGAAACTCAACAAATATTCAATAGCTGATAAAGCATTATGAATTTCCTCAATATTATAGCTTGACTCAGTACCCATTGGTTTCTCGATATGTTTTGGTATATTCTCAATTTGTTTTACCGAATCAGTCTCCGAAATGGTATTCTTCATCTACTATATGAATCATATTTTCTATTTTGTTAAAAATAATAGGCTGTTAGGTTATTCTCAAGAATATAAAGGAAATGGATATGTATTCAATCATCAATCATCATTACACAGGGTCTTTCAAATTCGATCCTCACCTTTGGGATCTCGGAAACTATGAGAGATACGAAGATGGTTGAATTGCGGCGAAGTTGCGCATTTACCTCACTAACAATATACTGTTGAGAAAGTTCTGAAATTTCCAATGTATCCGGAGATATTCGGAAACAACAGAAATTTCGAAAAATGATTTTTATTTTTGGCTTTAGTTTCAGAAGGATTCGAAACTAAATCGTACTCCCACATTGTCACCTTTTTCCTGCTATATAATGGTGTTTTTATATTTACTCTCCGACGTTTCGTCTTCCGGCCACCATCATCAACTTTATTTTGGCTCATGAGTGCAACAGTTTATTCTTTTTGTTTTGAATAGAACCAGATTTGACCTTCTCAATGATGTACCATAAGTTATCATTCTTTTTCGAAAAAATTGGAGACATTGAAAAAAATCAATTCTTATCATAATAGGCTTTGATTTTGATGTTTCTAAATTTGACTTTCAATTTGTAACACTCAATGACATTTTGTTATCGTGAAAGCCATTGAATTTTTGATGAAAAATGGCTTTCACGAATGGAAAAAAAAAAGATTCAAATTTATTACAAATACGATAGAAACAGATTCAAGACATGGGAAATGTATTTAAACTTGTACCCCGGAAGATGACAACCGCATCGAAACATCTTCAAGTTATTGGATCAAAATCTCAGCGAGTTTGGTTCCTTTGAAAAGCCAATGAAAATAGAACTTTGAACAAATAACAATTATTAACTGAAATGTAAACAAAAGTAAATCACAGCAAATGCTCAGAATGCTGGCCTTGTTTATAATAACAGAGTTGTGCCGTTCTTTGAATATTATTTACTGCACAATCAATTTCCCTCCTCCTCAATGCTGTGTTGAAGGTCCTCAATATTTTGATATTTCCTCTGACCATACACTCTATTTTCCAATGTACTCCGTAAAAATGTATCCATAACACTCAAGTCTGGAGATCTTGCTGGCCACCTCACGGGCCCATTATTCCCTATCCATTTATCACAAATCCTTTCAGTTAGGTAATCAGATACTCGTCTGGTAGTATGTGGTGGAGCATCATCATGTTGAAACAAGATGTTATACTCAGCCAAAGGTAGATTATCCTTATAGTCTTCGAAAATCGACATTTAAAACTGATGATAGGTTTCTCCATTCAGAATTTCGTCAAATAAATAAGGATCTAAAATTCTATCTTTGTAAATTCCTGCCTACACGTTAATACTGAATTGCACTCGAGGCCGAATTTCTCGGAACTGCCTGGGGTTGTTTATGCTCCAAAAGTGTTCATTATTTCGGTTAAATATCCCACAATTCATAAAAAAGCTTTCATCTTTCCAAATTACATTTTCCAGAAAAACAGAAAAATCATGTCATCTTATCACCCAATTACAAAATTCTAATCGCCTTTCGGAATCACCTGGATGCAATTTTTGAGATTTGTTTTTTGTGACATTTTGAACCGCTTTTTTGAGATGTCTCCAAGCACCTGTATGACGAATATTTATTTGACGTGTAGATTTCCCTGGGTTCATGTTTATCTACAAATTAATAATTTTCATTGAAAAGGACACAATGTTTAAGTTACCTCATACATACCTTTCGTCAAATTTTCTTTAGTTTTCTGGTCCATTCTGTCTCCATATTTCTTTCTCGGCTTTTCAAATGAACCAAACTCGGTGAGATGTTGATCCAATAACTTGAACATAGTTCGATGTGGTTGTCGTCTTTTGGTATACAAGTTTGAATACATTTCTGATGTCCTGATACTGTTTCTATCGTATTCGTAATAAATTTGTATCATATAACTTTTTTTTCATTCTTTAAAGCCATTTTTTGCCAAAAATTCAATGAGTTGTACAATAACAAAATGTCATTGAGTGTAACAAATTGAAAGTCAAATTTAGAAACATCAAAGTCAAAGCCTATTATGATAAGAATTAATTATTTTCAATATCTCCAATTTTTCGAAAATGAATGATAGCTGATGATACATCATTGAAAATGTAAAATCTGGTTCTATTCAGAACGAAAAGAATGCAATGTAGCGCCCATAAGAAAAAATAAAGTTGATGATGGTGGCCGGTATACGAAACTTTGGATAGCAAATCTGGAAACATTCTTATATCTCGCATGGAAAAAGTGGCAATGTGAAGGTGCAACTCATTTTCGAATCCTTCAGAAAATAAAGCCAGAAAAAAATCAAAACCGTTTTCCGAAATTTTCGTTTTTCCGGATATCTCCAGATATACTTGGAATTCCAGAAGTTTCTCAACAGCATATTGTTTATCAGGTAAATGCGCAACTTCGCCTTCATCCAACCATCTTCGTATCTCCCATAATTTCCGAGATCCCAATGGTGAGAATCGAAATTGAACACCCTGTATATACTTGCGAAAGATGATTCATCATTGATAAAGTAACATTTGATTCGAAAACTGGTCTCACCATCATATTTGACTCAGTTTCAATCACTGCATAAGAACTTATCTAATCAGTAATCATTTAAAAAAAAAACTGAAATATTCTCGCAAATACCACTTACAAATTCCATAATTACAAAATACAAGTATCGCTAGCAAACTACTTTATATAGATACGTCGATAATTTCTATACCTATTCCTATTAAAATTGGGAAACGAAAATCCTTTGTCCGAAACTAATAAATTGAACACACAACTCGAATTCCAACTGAATATCACAGGAGACAGCGATTTCTCAACGGATAATCTCTAATAAGTCCTTCGGAAAAATTATTGTCTATTCTATACCCATTAAAATAAAGGTGAGTTTTACATTAAGATACAATAAAACCATGGTTAACGGCAAGGAAGGGAATCTACGATCATTTGGGATAACGAATTTTTCGATCCACTAATTAATATCTAGAAATAGCTATCTGAAATGTGTGTAGAAGAAATGAATCAGAAACAACAATTTCAATAGGTCATATTTCTTTTTTTCTCGATTTTAAAACAACATTTGCTCCAACTCATGTTTCAAAAAATTCTTCAATTTCAATTTGTTATTTTGAATTTGCGTTCCGGTTGACCCAGGTATCGATTGACCCTGGTTTCGATCGACCCCGGTTTCAGTAAACCAGGGTTTTATTGTATGCCATTAGAATATCTAAAATGGAAACATCGTCTGAATATAATTGTCCTCAAAGTAACATGCTTCAGAAATATAACGTGTAATTGATAGAAAATATGAAAACTTTTTTTAAAAACTGAGTATATTTTTGAAGTGCAGAATCTTTCATGAATGTGTATCAATCCGTCGATGCTGAAGAAGAATTTCATCGAAAAGATGATGAAAACTGAGGAGGCTACCATTTCAAATCTAATTATTTCAGTAATTCATTCGATATGGAATCTTGTCGCGAAATATGTCTTTTTCAAATGAAGACATATAAATTTTTCAGAATTACTTACATCAAGATCAAGTTATATATGATATTTTTGTATGACTACACAGATACATTTCTAAATAAGTTCTCATATGATATAGATTGTGTAAATTGATGAATTTATGGGTTTGAATCAATTTGAAGTTCATTTTCTTCTGTTCAGAGCATCAAATTGAAACCCTGTTTCTTAAGATGTTTCTTCACTATCGACTTATTTTTCAATTTTCAGTTCACACTGAACATATTCTTCAGTATGTTCATTTCATTTAATACGTCATTGTTTCACGGTTGATACTAAAAGTATTTTTCTGAGCATCACCAAACTATCCCTGTTTTGTCGAGTTATTAATTGAAATTGGTATGACGGTCATGTTAAGTTTTTGCATTTTGAATGTTTCCTCTTCAACTCATTCACTTGATATCCATGTCATGGGGTGCACAAAAGTTAGTCCCGTAACTTTGGAAGTCCGCCATATTGATTTTAGAGTATTCTTTTTAGCGAATCGTATCATTTGATACCCATATCAATGGAATAAATGAAAAATAAATACTCAATCCGCTATCTGGGGAGATTCGTCATTTTGAATTTTTTAGATTCACTTATTGTGTTTTGCTCATCAAGCTTCCCATTTGACACCCATATCATAAGGTTTACTGGGGAGATGATACATCGCCATTGAAAGTAACATTTCCCATATATGGAGCTATATCGAGTTACATGTTTTTCAGCTCAATATATTAAGCTATAAAAGTAACTCTATACATTTTATTTTACTCATCAAGCAATTTCATTCGATATCTATATAATGAGGATCACTATGGAAAGGATAAAATGAAATAACGTACATAATTTCGAATTGAAAATAGCGGTATTCATCTAATTGTGTATTGTCACGAAAATCAAATGTTTGTGCCAATTTTCAGAACAATTGGACACTGGAAGGTAGTTCGAAGTGAACTTGCAAGATTTCATCAACCGTTGACAGTGATGTTCTGATGACTGTCTACTATGCTAATTTTTACTTTGCAATAAGGTTTGGTATTATCATTTGGGGCTTCAGTCATGAGCTGAACTTAGTATTTCTCTGACAAAAAATGTATTCAGAATATTTTTTTGTGTGAAGGCAAAAGACTCATGTAGAGGAATTTTTTAAATGAACAAATTATTATCAGTAACAGCGATATACATTTTTGAATTATCAAAATTTTTGATAAATCAACCAAGCTACTTTGAAAGGCATCATAAAACACATAAATATGGAACAAGATTTAGGAGTGATTTTTTATATCCA
>WOGR01008754.1:0-11684 GCA_015342045.1 Leptinotarsa lineolata | reverse complement strand
ATAAAAGAAATTATATAGGTAATATATATATATATATATATATATATATAGGTATAGGTACTACAATTAATGTCTGTCAAAATTTTAAACAGTACAAAAAAAGAAACATACTACAACCTTGTGGGGATCAAAACATGCAAGACTTAGAAAACATCCCTATATTGAAGAATCAATTATTCTGTTTACATACGGTAAATTGTATAAATATTACTCAATTAGGTTTATGTTTTAGAGTTTGAAAATTTGTTACTTTCTATATACGTTGGCAGCTCCCACGATTATTTTAATTTATTTATAAAATAAAAAGGAAAAACAGTATTCGTTTCATTTTTATTTTATATCTCATATTCCGAAAGCAACAAGAAAATTTATCTAAAATTTAACGGAAAATTGAAAATTTGATTCAAGTAGGTATAAATAGAAAATTACACATCCTAACGCTTTTTTCAATGTATTCTTCCTCCATCACAATTTTTTTGGCTGAATCAAATTAGGAAATTCCAAATTACAATAGAGTATCTATTATTGTCATATTGACGAATAAAATATTCAAATATTGCATAATTTCAAACATAATTTCAAATGTATATTTTCAGTATTCTCACATAATACAAAATTGCAGATTTTTCAATTTACCTGACACTAAAATGTAGCATTTGGGAAGGAGACAGATTAGAGAAAAGCACTGTAATGTAACGGAATATTCTGTGTGCTTTCTACAAGAAAAACACAATCATTCTAAGAATATCCATATTTGTGTGAGGTGGAAAATCAGTAATATTCTTCATATAAACATATAGAAATACTTTGCAAAATATAATTTTTCTTACATGAAGCATATTCATTTTTTGAGCAGTATGAAGAAGAAAGCTATACTTGTTACTGAAAACTACACTCAATATGAGTGTACGAGTATTTGAAAAAATAGTTTTCTTCTTCTACGAAGTATATTCAAATCTTAGAGTCAATAGCTATTCTTCAATAAAGGAAGGAACACTTCTCATGCTAATAATAATTGATGTTCAATCAAAAAAAAAGAGCCTATACTTAGAGTGAAGAGTTCAAAGCTTAGAATAAGTATAAAACTACTTAAATTTCAAGTATATAGAAATCGTCAATACAAAGTTAACTATACTTGCGGAATGGAAAGATGATGATATTCTTGAAACAACACGATTCATCTTCAATTCAGTGTAGCTTTTTTTCCGTATACATCATACCTTTTTTTACTTATTTTTTGATTTCTCATGAGAAAACTACCATTTTGTGGAATAATCATATTCAGTAAACATTCCAGAATGACAGAAATCAAAACAACCTGTTTTCCAAAAGAGAGATGTAGTCATGTACAAAGCTGTTTGAGTCAAGTTGTCATATCAGGTGTAACATAAGTGATAGAAAACACTAAAGATATCCTGTGGGGAGTTCCACGAGGATCAGTACGGGGTCCGATCCTTTTCCTCATATATGTAAATGACATTGTTACTCTCTCAATTCAAGGAATTTTTACGATCTTTGCGGATGACACCACGCTCCTTTGGCATGGAAAAAATACTTCAAATATAAAAGAAACTATCTCTTGTGATTTGAAAGTTGTAAAAAAATGATGTAACGCAAACTACTTGTGCTTCAATATAAAAAAACAAACTTACTCCCACTTTCAGCTGTAATATTAAAAATTTATACTTGAATGATCATATTCTTGAGAACAAAAACCAATCCAAATTCCTGGGAATTTTCATGGATAACAAATTAAAATTTGACCAACATGTTTCAGTTTTGAATAAAAATTTGGCTTCAGGATGTTATGCACTTCGAATAGTATCGAATGAACTGAATTCATCCATAACAAAAATGGTATATCTTTCCTGATTGAGTCTCACCGTCGTTTCATAACCATGGATGAAACATGGGTCCATCACTGCACACCCGAGACAAAAGAACAATAAAAACAGTGGACCCAACAGGGTGATTCGGCTACAAAGAAAACGAAGATCGTTCCATCTGCAGGCAAGGCCATGGCATCGGTTAAATGGGATGCGAGTGAAATAATTTTCATTTACTATCTCAAAAAAGGTAAAAATTCCAACGGCGAGTACTATCCAAACGTATTACAACGTTTGAGTGAAGATAACGAGCAAAAACGGTCAGATTTGGCTAAGGAAGAAGTGTTGTTTCTTCAAGACAAAGCACCAGCTCACAAATCCATTATCGCAATGACCAAAATCAATGAACTAAAGTTTGAATTACTTCCTCATGCAACCTATTCGCCTCCTCCAATTATTATCTGTTCCCAAACTTGAAAAAATGGCTCAATGGTCGACGATTTTCCAACGACGAGGAAGTGATGTCGGTAGATGATTGCTATTTTGACAGTTCTAATCATAAAAACGGTATCGAACTTAGTGAACGGCGCTGGGACCACCCTTGTATTGCTGATGTTTACATTGTTCATTTTAGAGTTTTGTTTGCTGTTTTCATTGTATTTATTTTCCATTCAGTATCCTGATATCTAGTAGAGTTAACGGCGTGGACAATTAAGATGACAAGTAACACTAATGACTCAAAAACAGAGTATGCCACTCAGAAAAAACATGGGCCTCAAACGAAATCCTCGTTCGATATCGTATTTTCAAAACTTTACCCCTTTTCCCCCTACATTTCTTTAGCGACTTCAATAAAAATTAATAAAATTCTCGGTACACAATGAGCGTTAGGAACCAACTGTTCCACCAATATACATCGTAAGAATTAGTTTCGTTTATTACGAATGCTTTTAATTTGGCTCGTTTAAATTTAATTGAATGCTGTTTACATATTTGAAGTAAATGGCTTTTGAGCGCACCAAAGCTGTGTTCACACATTTACCTTAATTTGTCGTCGAATGAATAATTAAAATTTAATTGGAGTCCGGACCGTTTGAATGGATAGAAAATCCCAGCTCGTTTTCGAATAATCGGTTTATGTTTTTATGAAAAACTATCCGAGCAGAAGTTATTCGTTAGATACATATAATGGTATGGAACTATTCGAATAAATTCGAGGGTCTACATAAAACTCACAGAGGTGAAACGATTAGTTTTCTGTGTCAAATCTGTTTTCCCATTTTATGTCAGATGTTTCATCTACGACTGCGGTAGACATTGTCAAAGGTGGCAAGCAACGAAGGATATATTCGGGTTGTCCTCTTAATCAACACTATATTTGATATTTGTGTCTCCGGTTTGATTTCATTGTTAGCGGACACGTATTCCCTTCTAATGGTCTAATTAAATGACCTTTTTTTGTACTTTCTAGTTGAAATTATTTATGCAATTTTGAGTTTTTTTCGCCACTCTATAGTTTCGCGTTATCGTGAGTACCTTTTCTGAGTACCGCTACTGCTGATTTACCGGTATGTCCCATTGTGACAATTCTTCTTGTATTCAGAGAGGCGGCTTGACAGATAAATATCTCAAAGGATTCCGGTATATCCGTATACCAGAGAAATATAACGTGAGAGTATTGAATGAAAATCATCAGAGGGTGTCTGAGATCACTTGAAAATTCCAGAGGACGTTCAGCAACACGGGAAGAACGTGGGATTCCTTGTATCTGTGGGTCTACATTGTAACAACGAAGAAAAGTGTGAGTAATCAGCTCTCAGTACACAGGAGAAATTGCCACCTTTTAGCAGTAGCGGAACATGCACTTAGTGAAGGTACCCACCTCATCGTGTTTGAAGATCTCGATAGAGCTACTATCCAAAACTATATAGAGAGGCGATAGAGATTCAAAAACACATGATTAATTTCAATTGCAAAGAAGAGAAAATGAACATAAATTGAGTCTGGTTACCTGAACTAAATCAAACTCATAATGAGAGGTCATTAAATACTGTAATTTATTTCATCGATGGATAAAGCCAATTGGATATTATTATTCAATTCAACTAATAGAAACAAAGCCACGCCCGCAAACAAACTCGGACAATAATATTTGACACGGTTGTGGTGAGTTCACACTCTCTGGTTGAATTTTTATTTGTATTTCGTGAGTTTCAAATAATCAAAACCTGAATTTAGTCTAGCCTAGTTCACAAATTAATTATCTTCTGGGGTTTTGTGGTGTTACATGAGCATATTCATCACAATTATTTACCCTCTATCTCCCTTGTCAGCACAACTAAGCAAAGCTCTTACCCCCCTCCCGTGCATACGTGAACACTGTTATATGCATTTTTTATTTTTCAAACATAGACAATGTGCCATATGTGTAAAAGAGTAAATAACCACTGATGACGTAATCACCATCTAGACCCCTCCGCTCTCCATGTCATCAACAATAAGCAAAGAAAAGATCCCCAGTCCCCCTATAGTGCTTATGTAATAATCAAATGGCCCCTTTCAGACCTGCTGATATGCGACGGTATCAAAAACCTAGGGTTGATATTTGATCAAAAATTAACATTTGATAGGCATCTTTCACGAAAAGTTTCAGAGTCCTTGAAGGCTTCTGGTTTTATTATCAAAAATTGCAGAAACTTCCATGATATTGAAGCTATGAAGCTGTTGTATTACACCTACGTTTGTTCAAAGGTCGAATATGCAAGTATCTTTTGGATCCATTCTATGAGATTTTATAATCTATGCATTGAAAGAGTTCAAAGAAAGAATAAATGGTTCCTACTCTCAAAGAGGTATTATTGATGATGAAATATATGAACGTTCGGGACTTTTCAGTTTAGAACATTGCAGAAATTGTGCATCGCTCATATTTAAATTCAAATTAATGAATAAGAGAGTACACTATCCCAAAAGTCTGGAATAAATTGATTACAAAGTACCACGGCCTGTTCCCCGATCTCAGTTCATTTTTATACCTCTCAGAGCAAGGACTAATTTAATGATTAATTCTCCGATATATGTCATGTGTATCAATTTCAATAGTATTTGTTCCCATTTTGATATATTCTCCACAAGTCTTCATAATCTTATTAGAATTGCAAACATGTACTTAATTTTAGTAATGAGAATTGTTTTTTCTTCATTCATTTTCTTCGTCTGAATTTTAGCAGTGTGAATATAATTTTGTATCAAATTGAAGGGGTTATATTTTATTAGGAGTGATTAATTTTTTGTACTGTCCTTTGAATGAGTAACTTTCGGACAATAGAGCTATTATTATCATTATCATTATTACAATTATGGAGAGTAGTTGGCATTATAGAACAGTCCTACTTGGCTTCGTTCAACATCATATTTTTTTATTGGGATCGATCAATAACAATTTCACAAAGTGAAAAAAAATTAATCTGAATTGAAAGGGCAGTGGAAAGAGGTTGTATGCAGAAAATGATGCAATAAAAAGGAATGATATTCTCTCTCTAGGTTTTCTTGCTTCCGTATGGCACATCTAGCCAATCAATTGATATTTCGTTTGAGAGATCATGATTTTATATTTTCTCCTCTACCTACATTTATGAATCTGCAAATCAAACTGATCGTGCATTGTGGTGGTGAAAATATGCCATTGGAACTTTTCTCTTCGAAGATTTTTTTTTCTATAAGTTAAAGTAACACTGTATTGTGAGTTTACAAAACCGCAACACGTGTTTCACTGTGCATAGCTTCCTCTGACTAAATTCTACCTGATTTGTATACTTTATAATATAACAATTTGAATCTAATGATCTTCTGTCTACTTAATTATTGATACTCCCACCATTATAGGTGTAAACTGATTGAAAATTCAATCATGTTTTACTGGTAAAGGTGGGTAGTGTTCCAAGTTTATCGAATTTGTAAATTTCAATAACCTATCAATTAAATTCACCACTGAAATAGAGGTGAATTATTCAATACATTTTCTAGACTTGACTACTACACAATAAACATGATTTTGTAATTTTCTCCAAACAATCATATATGGACAATGTCATACATAATTTCTTGACAAAATTCAGCAACAAGTAGTAGCGTTGATAGTCTGCATCACAAATTATTGAATATCCCATTGTCGGACAGTAATTTTCAGAGGGCACTGGGTTTTAATAAACAAATTTCTGTCAACAACGGTTACAAGGTAGATATTATTGACTTCATTCGTTCCAAAAAATTACAAAAACAAGTCATTTACTGGATATATTCCATTGAAAAAATGAAAGATTTAGGAATTCGAAAAATCTACAGCTCTGTTAAATGTGTTCTCTTATGTGGAAATTTGCTTCCATAATGCTTATTTTTGTGAAGACTGGTGAAATTATTATTCATTGAGTAGTTGAATAGTAATGATTCGAATTGTTACATTATATAAACACAACTCAGGTAGTATTTGGTGAGTACTACAATGCCTAAAGAAGCTATTGTATAGCGAAATATATGTTGCAGTTTTGAACTGTTAAGTGAAAATCTCACAATAACGTTTTACGTGGTCACTTTTAGAAATATTTTCGATTGAATATGTCATTTGTCAACCGCTTTATCTACGTTTTCATTAACTTTTTCGTGAATAACTCAAAGAAAGTATTTTATCAAAAATATTATATAGTAAAAATGCAGCTTATAAAAAACGAAAGAATGGCAGGTTGTGATGTTTGTATATCCATCATGAAGGAAGTAATAGCTTGTTGAAGGTTAGGTAGTCAGTAGCCGAAAAAATTTAATTTTTTGACTCATGGAACCATTTTATCGTCGACGAAAGTGTTTTGCGTATTGGGCGATTTTTTGTTATCGACAAAAAATTATCGAATAATTTGCATAAAATTTTGTTTCAAAAATATGTTCAAGTGTTCAAAAGCACTTGGAAATATTGATAGTGGCATACGGTGATTGTACTTCGCGTCAGAAAAATGTTTCCAAGTGGTACAAGCTTTTCACAGAAGGTCGAGAAGATGTGAATGATGACGCTCTTTCTGGATGACCCAGCACATCAACAAACGATGAAAATATAGGGAAAGTGAAGAAAATTGTTATGAAGAATCGTCTAATCACTATTAGAAATTTCTGAGGATGTCGGCATATCGGAAGGCATAAAGCGTTTGGTAGCAAATTTCGTTTCAAAATTGCTGAATTTTGACAAAAAAACCATCGCTCAGGAATTGTTGGACTACGTCAACGGCGATCCAGATTTACTCGAAAGGGTCATAACTGGTGATGAATTATGGGTGTATGGTTATGACATCGAAACCAAAGTCCAATCGTTCCAATGGAAGAGTCCGCGAGAGCCAAGACCAAAAATGCACGCAAGTTCGGTCGAAGTTCGAGGTTTTGTTAACAGTTCTCTCCGATTACCATGGAGTAGTGCATCAGAAGTTCTTACCATATGGTCGTACGGTTAATCTTGAAGTTATGCGCCGCTTGCGGGAAGCAATACGAAGAAAACGTCAGGTATTGTGGAAAAACAATTCATGGCCTTCGCATCACAATAATGCAGCTGCTCACTTGTCGTTGCCTGTTTTTAATTTTTTGGCCAGAAACAACACTGTTGTTACTTTTCCGCCACCGTATTCAGCAGATTTGGCCTTCTGCAACTTCTTCCTGTTCCCAAGATTGAAGAGACCCATGAAAGGATGGCGATTTGTGACTATTGAGGATATACCAAAAAGTAAGTAAGTAAGTAAGTCTTATTTCTTTTATGACAAATAAATTTGTATAGGATTTCTCAATGACAATAATACCTAACCTAAATTTAAGTCCACAAATATTCGTATTATGAAAGAGGAACGTACATAAATCTGTAAAGATTGAAATCAGTACAAAAATATTCATCTACAGAATAAAAAACTTTGTTTAATAAAAATTCCTTCAATGCTAATTCAAATAATTTCAGTTCAGGAATAGATTTCATAGACAATGGTAATTTATTAAAAATCTTTTGGCCAATTATAGATGGAGAATTAAAAAAGACATTTTTATTTGAAATAGGTACATGTAGATCTTTATGTTGTCTTGTATTGCACATCAGCATAGCTTCGAGGATTACAAAAAAATTGTTGAATAAATCAATATTTATTGAGAAAAATGAAAATTCACCTCATTTTTTGAACAGACTTTCTACTTTGTTTTATGATATGTACTTAGACTAGTCTATCGCTTTCTGTATATCAAATATCTTAAAATCATTTCGTTTTTCTCATTGAGAAACTGCACTAAATCAATACAGTTGAGATTTTAATTGAAAGGGTTATATTTTTGGGAGTTTATGGCTTTCTATTACTCCATCTTGATACAAAAAAGTGGGAATCTTTCAAAGAAAGGAAGGGAGCAATCAATTTCGAAAGAAGTAACTCTATACATAGATGTGTAGATCATGTGAAGAAGCAATTTTTGGACACAAACTGGAAGAAAAAGCTCTTCTGGAAGAGTTCCAAATTTTTTTGTATCAAGATGGAGTAGTGGAAAGCCAAAAACTTTCTTTCCCAAAAATTAATCACTTCTGAAAATATAACCCTTTCAATTTAAACAAGATTCCTTTGGCTGGGATTGAATCAAATGAGCAAATTAATGTCATTACGATGTCATCGATAACATTCAGTTTCATAAAGTTGTAATTTATGATTGAACTGTATGCTTCCTATAATGATATCCAGATTGATACTGAAGGGCCCAAAAGCATGTGTCTTATGGCGAAACATCAATGTTCACCAGTGAGGATGCCAGTGTTCCATTTAAGTGAAATTTTTACCTTTCATGTAGTATATTGTGTAGGAATCCTGTGAATGATATCTGATTCAATTCCAAAACGAATGTTTGGAATACAAACTGAGCAGAGAAAAGTGTTTTCTGTATAATTCAGTGTTCATGTAAAAGTATTCGTTTCGAAAGAATTTTTCTTTCATGTAATTCAATGTTCATACGAAAGTACGTGTTTCAGAGCTTTTTTTTTCAGTTTGTGTCTGAAAGTTACTTCTTTGCATGTTCTACACATCTCTGTATGAAGTTACTTCTTTAGAAATTGACTGTTCACTTTCTTTCTTGGGAAAATTCCTACATCTTTTTGTATAAAGAGCGAGAAGTAGAAAGTCAAATCTTTCTTTCCCAACAGTTAAGATATTCGTTCGTTTCATCCACAATAAATTCATCATCATTACATATGAATGTTTTCAGTTCGTTCATGAAAGCACATGTGGATGGAGACTTGTACAAAGTCTTGGAAATAATGTTCATCCTAGAAGGTTTGTTTCTGTAACTCCCTCAATTTCAATGTTTGAAATTATTTATGAAGTTCCTCGTGTATCTGAAGAATAAATAACAATGCTATTGCTTTTCAAAACAACTGAAGTCGGTATAAATAAAACAGAGTAACTAACAACCAGTTCAGTGATGCGTTGGTGTGAACGTAAACAAACAGTAAGTGTCCTTATTGGAACGAGGAATTTTACGATTTGGTAGTACACGATACATAAAGTTTGCTTTTATAGCATCTGGAGGTTACTGTCTTCGTGATTACCACGCTTGTCGGTATCAGTAAATAAAAACTACTTTTATATATATAGTACAGTCGTTTCGACATATTCATAAGGTGTCGAAAGTATTGAATGAATTTCAGGTGAAAGATAGACAAAGATCTGGAAAAAATTCATTCATAACGGAATCTGAAAGATCTCCAGAACATGTACCCAAAAATGATGAAAAATACTGTCGTTGAGCACATTTTATACCAGAGATTTGACGGCGGTCAAATCAAAGTTAGCTGATAGGGAACAACCTCAGAAAATCATCAGCGGTTCTCTCTATTGATAGGAACCGCAACCAACCAGGGATGTGAAGAGCTAGTGAGGGCTTATCGAGAAAATAGATAACAGTCCAAATTGGCTGTGCACAAGACCTGACCTGAGAAATGGGTGAGCATTTACAACAATTCATTATAGCAATCAACACAGATATCTTGAACGTAGGCAATATATCTGCCTTCGTGAACAAGAGACGAGGGGAAGCAATAGCTGTACTAGGTACAGCTATGCATTTATAAACCTAGCTATGCCCGGAAATGGAATATGTCTATTAGGAAATATTGCTCGAATCTATTTTATAAACTGCTTTATGAATCAGATGATTTCGTACCTCGATCAGAACATTGGAAAACTCAGGATATAGACCTGAAAACTTGCATGGATCAGATTGTTTCACAAAAGAGAGATTACGTTGTTCTAAAGTGGGCAGCAAACTAATCAAATTATTTTCTCGTGTAACGAACATTGTCCTACAGTTAGTAAAAGATCAAACAGGTTCTGGAATATTACAAAGCCGAATCTGAAACATTCCTTAGGAAATCTAAGAGATACTTATAGAGAACACAAGACTAGTGGCATAGGTGGCCAAAGAGTTGTTATCGAAGTAGCGTTCTTGTCCACACCTTTTTAGGTGAAAAAAATATTGGGCAATGCAGACAACCTTTTTAGTCAAATGAGAATATGATAACAGGGGGGACCAAGGAAGAAGGGCGAAATGAAACGAAGGGCTCATGAATGTAATTCACCACGAGAACGAAGATATAGTATACAATCTCCAAAAATATGAACGAGGGGATCATCTAGACTAACCAACACTCACACAAGACAAAAATGGCAGAGGTAGCACTGACGCTGACCAGATGGACTTATGGTAAAGAAGGAGACTGCAGTGACAGGTAAAGCACTTATAATTTCATGGAAAGAGCCTGTTGATAACAAACTGGTCAAAATGCTGAAATTTACTTCTTTGGAGATAACGGCACCAGCGACATTTTTGAATATATTTCTTTCACAGTTTATAATAACGAGGGGAACAAAAGTGGACCAATTCACATTAGAAAATTGGCAGAGCTCTGAGGTATCAAACGAAATAATATTGAAGTATCGGGACTGGTGAATTATTATTTACACAGCGTTTATCAACGGTGAAATTTATCAAGACAAATAGGAAACAATGACAAACAAAAACGCGAATAGAAAATTACAGAGTTACTACAGAGAGGTTTTTAGTTATCGGTACGGACTTCTAGCAGAATCTCATGATTCGTTTGAAAAATGTGTTTCAACCCACTCGAAAATAATCTTCACTGACAATAGTCGGTTATAAACAATCACCCATTCTCGACCCTTATTCCACTCGACTTAATAAGGCGGTTGAAGATGAGTAAAATAAACACAACATTTGGTTGTGTCAGAAGAGTTGTTCTCAACGTTTTTTGAAAGAAAACAGATACGCGATAGAAACTAAATACTACGTGAAAGTTATAAAAAATTGATAATCCTGAGTAATAATCAGTGAAGAAATAAAAGTTTCTCAGACTAAGTAGTTGTAGGAGATACCCTACAGTACCCCCTTGTCATTGATGGACGATATAACATAGAAAGTTGATACATGTACAAAAACTATTTTTGTTAACTGAAGTATTAAGATATTGCGAGCTATTTGAGCTACTAAGAGTTGAATAAATCTTTGCAAACATAAAATTGAAACTGAAATTGAAATTGCATTTTCCAAATTAAATAGATTTTTGCAAAAATACAATTTATGGAGTGTTGAGGTTGAATCGCGAGTTTTGCATTGAAATCGAATTGCGATTAAAAAAATTATGAATGAAACGAGAGAAATTCGATTTTTGAATATTGAAACGCGAATGTGCAAAAATGTACTGAACATGATATAAAAGAAGAGAACATATTTCACAATGGTGATTCACAATGGTGAATTTCATCAGTTCGGACTTCCATTGTCTAA
>WOGR01008753.1:0-11684 GCA_015342045.1 Leptinotarsa lineolata | reverse complement strand
ACATGAGTGTCGGCTAATTTCCAGGGAAGTAATCAGAAATGTTCAAAACGAGTTTCAGTTACGTTTAGGGTATTTTCAGTTGGTAAATGGATAACATTTTGAACACTTGTTAAAGAAAGACTATTGAATTGAATTCATTTTTTGAATTGGATAATGTTTGTTGAATATTTTTCAAAGGACAAGGAGTAGAAAATTGAAATTTGGCAGGCATGTGCAACTTGTTGAACCCTTTATTGAAAGTCATTAAAAAAACAGGGTTGTCATATAAAAAATTATCGATGACGTCATATCTCATATTTGAGACACACTGTATAATTTTTTTTGCATTAAAATAAGGACAATTCAAAATACTAATCGACGTGTCCAAGCATATTTCCGAAAGAAACAAAACCTTTGATTTCGTGAATTTGTTCCATGTTAGAGACTAGCACTGTATAATACTTTTCATGTTAAATCTGAATATACGAAAATAATTCAACGATAAAAAGGAATGTAAATTTCAGGTACTTCATTCCTTATATCCAGAACTTACTCATTGGGATTTCTTAGTATAAAAACTAATACCTTCAACTCTCCTGAAAGGTCCTGGAAATAAATCAAGTTGGGATCGCCTTACAGGAACGTTTAATAAAAATATACTCTGTTATGATTCAGGACTCACTTCTGTTCCCTGTAGCTCCTTCCAGTTTCAATTTAAGGAAGTGAAAGCCCATTAATATCAATATCAACCAATAATATGTCTTTGTGTTTAATAATTAACTTTTAAACCTATCCCGTTTTTGCGATTTTTAACGCCCTATAAGTTGCTTTTTCCAAACACTCTCCATATTCATCTGATATAATATAGCGGATGCTTTGAGATTTACAAATGAAGTAATTGTACAGAAATCACAATGAGTCTGACAAATGTTTCGAGAAGGGATACATACGTATTGAAAAAATAAATATTTCAAAATAGTATTTAGGAACATACATCTCTCCAAACTTTCCTACAGAGTATAGGATCTGGAATATGCTTACCAAAAAACAACTAGGTATTGCATAAATGCATAAATGCACTTGCATAAATGTATGTTGGATATAATTCATGCCCATCGTAGTATCAGCCAGAAAAGTTGTTTTTTGATGGTTACTTGCCAGCTACCGTGTTGGAACATTGGAAGAAGTGAATATCGCCAACTTTATTTTAAATTTTTTCTTCTTTGCGTATCTTTCTCTCATCTCCTAGTCTTCAGAATTATTTCGATTTCTGTTTTAGTTCTGGTGTACGGTATACTTCTTCTCCGATTAGGGCTCTGTTCGCAAGATGGAACTGTTACTAACTATTTCACGGTAGTTAAAACACACGTTTATTATGTGATAAAATATAAAAATATATCTACTTCTGATGAAAATACAGAAGTTGCATTTTTTTCAATACCATTTCGAATCGTCCATACAAGTTTTCCTTTATATATGACGAATTTCACAGAAAAAAACTTTTTTTATGCACCGTCCTTTCAACTCTAGTTTCAATTATAAAATAGTTACTATTCGTGACACAGTATACACAAACTACTACAAACAATTTTCAACTTGTGAACTAGAATTATGTTAAAAGGTTTTATCAGAAAAAAAGATATAAATGATGAAGAGCATGTCCTAAAAACTGAAAAATAAATCAGAAGGTCCCAGGTAGTAGTCATTACACCACTATTCTCAGCAAGCTACGGTATTGATCAGATATAAATTTACTTTAAGGACTGTCTTTACTGACTAGTTAGAAACAAAACTTGAGAGGGATCACCCAAAGATCCCTCCGATTTTATTATTTTTTCATCAGTTCAATACCGTAGATTGCTAAGAAGAGTGGTGTGAACACTACTACCTAGGACCTTCCGAATTATTTTTCAGTTTTTAGTACATTGTCTACATCATTATTATCTTTTTTTGCAATAAAACTGTTTAACATAAGGAAAACATAAGAAAAACATTTTTAGTTTCTAATTTTTATCCACCCTAATGCGCCACAGTTATCGGCACGTTTTAACTTTTTATTTCAAGTAAGGTGGTGTATCACTAACGACGTATCATTTTTAGCCACCCTAACGCCACACAGTCCTCGGAACGATACAAAATTCTGACTTGGGTGGGAGATCCATGCTTGTACCCTGATTCTGAGGTGACAAAGTTCTTCGTATAGATCATATTGGATTTTCATCTTCTTCATAGTGTACTACTATAGTACTAGTCAAGCTTTGTCATTTGATACCCATATTGGGATAGTTGTGAAATAAATGAATAAGTGAAATCAAAGAACTTCACAATCAGAGAATTAGGGATAAACTGCTTGCAAACCCCAACGGGTCTGGATCCTTTTGGTCGGTAGCTAAAGCTTTTAATAAAAACTTTACGAAATCCACAATGCCACCACTAACACAAGCGGATGGTTCGATTGTAACAACAACCATAGAAAAAGCAAATCTCCTACCTGAACAATTTGCGTCTCACTTCACAGTCAATTTTTTGGAAAAGGTACTAGCCACCACCCACTATTCCCACACTAGAATCCACAATGCCGGAAATCACCTTTCGATAACGTCTAGTCAGGCGAATTTTGAAACAGCTCAATATCAACAAGGCGTCTGGTCCTGATAAAGTGCGATCATCAATATGGCTTTTGGAAACAAAGATCAACAGGCGACCTTCAATCGTATGTCACCCATACTGACTACCAACCAAACAAAGAGAAGATTGCAAAGGGTTGCGATTGGAAAAAAATCGTGCACTTCATTGTTAAATTCCTACAAAACAGTATATATTTTATATTTTTGTATAATCAACACATGTGCATACATCCTGTGAAGGTGCATTTCTTGTTGTGGTTATTTTCAAGAGGCCTATGACACATCTTATTCAATGTGTTTTTTATTCTCCTCAGTTGTGAGGTCACTTCTGGAACTTATTTTCAGTTTTCTCTGCCGGTTTCTCAACATTTATCTTAGTCTAAGTCATTGCCAACGAAGCATGAGACTCTGCGCTTAAAATTTGCCGGTTGCTCTAATGCATCTTGTGAAATTAAGCCTGACAACTTTCATGACAGAATTCCTCGAAAAAAGCATTTCAATATTAAAATTAGGAGATGATAGTGTATGGAAAAGCGGCTACTAGGTGCCAGAAATTGAAAATGAGGAAAAACTCAAACTATGAATTGGAATACAGTTCAACTTACAATAAGTTTCAATCTCTCTATTATTGAAAAAGGAATAGAGGTGGGGTTGTTGATGTGATTCGATTTTCTGATTTTTTCTTGTCGAAACCATGGAGAGATTCACCAATAAGTTATTTTTTCATTCCTCTGGAAATTTTTAGTGGCGGATTTCCAACGTTATAAAATGAAACTTTGTTATATTCAGAACATGTTGCATTTTACAACTACCTTTTCATTTTCCCAAACAAGAATCCATCTCCTTGATTTGAACGATCTACGAGGTTTTGTACTCTCGTACAGGAAAACCTCTCAACAATTCCTTCAACTCTTATTAATATATCCACAATAAATATTCTAAAATTAGGTGAATTTGCTTGTGAATTGAAATTATCATAGCATCGAAAAGAAATTGAATTAAGGATAAAAAAATAACTTTTGTCTAATTTCTACTATGTTTTTTATTTGTTACGACCGGTTTCGGTCAAGTAACTGTTACTTGAGGATAGGGTAAAGAAAATAACTTTTGTCTGATTTCTACTATATTTCGGTTTCGGTTTATTCTCATACTTGAGAATGGTCTCTCAAGTACAGCCTGTATGCGTAAGGAGTTCCATGAGAATAAAAATCAATTCTGGGGAAAACATAAGTAGTTCAAGACCTAAAATAGAGAAGAAATACCAAAGTGCCACAACTGTGAGACTGGATTCAGAATAACTCGAACTAAGGACAACGAATGAGATAAAAAAACTGAAGGAAGATAATGACCTGAAGATCGTTCAAAGCTGGCCCAACGAAATTCTGACTGTGTGGCAGAGGATCTACAAATTTGTACAGTTGTCCATGTAGCTAGATAATAAGTTATCGTATCGTTAGTAGGGGAGCCCACATGATATCAGTTGGTCTTGCCAAGATCACAAACCAAATGTGTGTTGAAACAAGTCCATATTAGTCGAGTCAGCATTTAGAAAACCTCGGTGTTGCCGGTTCATTGGAACCCAAAATCGAAGAGACATTTGTAAATTAGACGTTAACTATCCAAATAGTTTATGCTAAAACAAAAAGATTTCGCAATAGTTACCGCTTCGTCAAAAAATATTATTTTCTTGTGTTTTTGTACCGATTCTATTCAATTTCAATTAGCCTCTTCATTCAGTTTCTAGCGGGCAGGGAGTTAACACCAAGAAGTTAAACAACCATGGTACCAATGTTATGTAATAGGTGTGTCCTAGTGGCCACGAATTTTCGAAATCTTGGAGATGGTTTTGAAGAATGGTTTAATTGATTTATCTGACTGCAACCACCTTCAAGTGTCGTAGTGGTAGAGTGATCTCGGATCTCTTTTTATGACCGACAATAGCACCAAATTCCTAAAAATGTAATGTAATATTTTTTCAAGTCATTTGAGATCGTTCTTATTTCATTCAAGAGACTGATACTAGAGCAAAGACGATGATCTATTTGCCAGACATGGAGCGCCCTTCTGTATTACGATTTGAGGGAATTTTCGATCAGGACTGTGGCAAGGATAGGCATTGATAAAGTGCTCGCCTCCTCTGCATGTATTGTTTTCTAGTCATTACTAGAGGGATCGATGAATTCGAATAGAATGGTTATTAAGAGCCGTGAATTATTTAAGATTTTGCCAAGCTCTCCGAACGAATGAAAAGCCAGTATAGTGAAATAATTTAGCTATTTGTATAATGTATGATTGCTAATATATAAATATTGAAGATCAAAACGTGTCTGAAAACTGTATCGAGGAGAGATACATACGTATAAGAAAATAAATATTTCTAAATGAAATTTCGAAATATTCATCTCTCTCAACTAACTACACATTAAGTTCTGGTATATTTCTGTCGAAAAACGACTACCACTAGATAACAATATTTTCTTAGGTTTTATACATACAGTTTAGCCGCGTTGAAAATAATCGAGTCTTAGGCACTTTGCTGTTTGGGTCGGATCTTTTCTGCACTGATGAGAGGTAATACCTTGAATCCGGTCTGTAGGTGATCTTTTCGAACAATTTCAGCATGGTCCTGCTGCTGGATGAACAAGAAACATCTGCCAGTTATCTAGCATAAATCTCTGTTGGATATATTTCAATATCCGGTGTGGTATTAGTCAGAAAGTAGATGTTTTCCGGCAAGCATTTACCAGAACCCACTGTGTAGGTAGTTGGGAGAGATGAATTCGAATAATTTATTTTCTTATATGAGTTGTATATTTGTGTTGTTGAATAAAGAGGTTATGTAATAAATGTCAAAGTACGAGTCCGTTATACTTAGATTTTGTTCTTTAGTTTTTACTGAATATGTTCTGTGAAATGCAACTTCATCATATAATTTCTAATCGATTAATTCTGATTACTTTTTCTCATACTCTTTTTAAAAATACATTTTCTTTAGCGACAAAATTATTGCAATTACTAATGAATAAACATTGTTTAGTTTCCCGGAAAAATTATTTGGTAACAACTTGATGTGGTAAGAATAATATAGTCAACAATATAAATCACAGCGGTTCAGGTCAAAGAGATGTCCAAGAGACATCTTGAACATTTACTTTGACGTAAATCCTTGCTTAAGATTTTTTCAACTTCACCATTAAGGCTGTACGCCAGTATGTAATTATCCTGCTAACATAGTTTCGTAATTCTATCAACATTCCATTTTTCATTGGGTATTTATTTTCTGAATATCTTCTTCAGCAAGTCTTGCAAAAGTGAGGCATCTATTATTTCTTTCTCTCGAATTCCCTTTCGCAATCGTCGACAATATTAAATGAAGGTAATTTCAATCCTAGCCATTATCTCATTTCGAAATACATCTAGATAATTTGATTTCCTGCCGCTTGATCATTCGCTTCGACTCCCAGATATTTCACTTCGTTTCAAATGATACGCACGCTTGTGAGATTGTCATCATCGACAGTAATTGTATGATATGAATTTTGAAATTTGAACATCGATATATTTAAGAGGCTGAGTAAGAAATAGGTAGTGATCATTCATTATCTCGATAAAAAAATAATGTAGAGCATTGAACTGATTTATAAAAAATTCAAAAACTGGATATATTGGTGCATTGTTTCGTATTCCAGACATCAAAGTAGTAAACTTGTATTTTAGAGAGTACTATACAGTGTGTAAAAGCCTAATGGAATAAATTCATTATTTCGGTTACTTTACATTTAAAAAAAATTCGAAACACGTAGATTTTAATCATAATTTGACATTCTTCAACGTAAAAATGTCACCCCTACCTTCGAACGCCTCCAAATAACAAGTACAACCCCTAATTTTTTAATGAGAAGTATAGGTTTATGACATATCGCTTGAAAGGTCTCTTCATTCTCTATTCAAAAATGTTATCGCTTTCAAGTTTATTGCGACAATTGGAATAAAATAAATTTAAATCATGTGGCTACCGAAAGTCGATAAAATTTAAATGTAATGCAAAACGTAATGAAATGTAGAATACGAAAAAGAATTATAGATGTTAACGAAGTTGATGTTGAAAATGTTCACCGCGGACGTCTTGGCAACATCCTAATCTCAAATAAAACTGTCTTCTAACATTATATAACATATCAGGCGTGACCGACCTGATCGCAAACGTTATTCGTTCTTTTGAGTCATTCAAATCTGAAGGTTTAGTTTCGTACACATTGCTTTTCACATATCCCCATAAAAAGAAATCTAATGATGAAAGATTAGATGATCGCGCTGGCCATTCAATCGATCCTCGCCTCCCTATCTACCGATTGGGAAATGTATCGAGGTATTGCCAAACATTAACTTGGTAATGTTGTGGCACTTCATCCTGCTGAAACCATATCGTATTCACTGAAAACTTGAGGGTTTTCTGGATTAGGATATAAATTTGCTAAACTTGGAGTTATCACCATTCAAGTTGCCCTCAATGAAAAAAAGACCAATGATATGGTTTCCTAGAATCCCTGCCCAAACATTAACCTTTTGAGGGTATTGCGTGTGTTCTCTCATCCAGTGAGGATTTTTCGTTGACCAGTAACGGCAATTTTGCCGATTAGCATGACCGTTAAAATATTTATTTTCTAGTACGTATATATCTCTAGTCTCCAGAAACGGTTTGATCTCTGTTCGTTGAAAGATTTAAATAGTTTATAATATTCTGTATATTCATATATTCCTTCTAATATTTAAACAATTTTCAAAATCTTTTTAAACAATCCTATACCGCTTTTTCCCCTTTTCAACCAAACTCTGATATTGATAATAATCACTTCTTCAATATATCAAGCTTCAGTGAAAACAAAGTATACGAGGCACTAAGGTCGCTTAAGCCAAAAAGGACCACTGGTCCAGATGTTATTTCAGCTTTCATCCTGAAAGATTGTGTCATTGTGATTGCTATACTAATTAATATTCACTTAAAATTGGCTACAATATCAAGGATCTGGAAATCCTCAAAAGTGTTTCCCATTTTCAAGACGAGATATTTCAAATTATCGGCCTGGAGCGAGTTATATATCGTCATGTAAGATGCAATATAAATATAAACAAACACGGTTTCATGAAAAATCATTCAACGGTCACCAACCTTCTGACTGTAACCCAATATATCAACAAACAGAGATTTTTCTAAGGCCTTCGACAGGCTTGACCATGCCATTCTACTCAACAAACTAGTAGCTTTTGGATTATCTCCATCTTAAATTACACTCTTTCACTCCTAGCTACGAGATCAGCAACAATATATCCAGCTCAATGGTTTTTTGTCTACCGAATATAGTGCGTCTTCCGGTGTTCCACAAGGATCAAATCTGGGATCGCTGCTCTTCAATATCTTCATTAATGATAATGCAGATATTATAGATATATATTTCCTTTTGTATGCCGATGATCTAAAACTATACTGCCTCGAGGAGAACCTAGGACGGGTTGTAGAATGGTGTTTTCGAAATAACTGAATCTGGATAAATATAAGATCGTGTCTTACAGTTCAAAAACGAACATCCTAATCTTTGATTATTCAATAGAAAACGTTTCCCTTGAGAGACCAGAAACATTTACTGATCTTGGCGTCACATTTAACACTGCATTATCATTTAATAAGCATATTGATAATGTTATAACCTCCTCCTGTCGTGTGTACGGAATAATTGCACGTGACAGTAGTAATTTTAAAGATACTTCGACCTCAAAAACTCTATTCTATGCTTTCATAAGATCGATGTTAGAATATGTAATGTTAGTTATGGATTTTCATCAAGTTTCGGCCAATTCCATCATATATAGAATAGAAGCAATTAAACGACGATTTTCAAAACTGCTTAGCCTAAGGCCTAATGGCATTTATCCACCAATAGGCACAACTCACTCTGAATTAGTACAAAAGCATAACTTTTTCAGTCTCGAAAAAAGGCGTGAGTATTATAGATAGTATTAGTATTAACCTATAAAATTATCAAAAGCTCAGTTGACTGCCCAACATTATTGAAAACGTTTAATATTTGCATTCCTAGAATCTGTTTCAGACACCAGAGTATTTTTTATATAAAAACATCTCGCACAAATTTTCTGGAGAATTATCCGTTCCATACCATGTGTAAAGTGACAAATTCTGTTAGCGATGATCCAGATGTATTTAGTAGCAAGTTGTCAGATATAACATCCCACTTTATAAAATAATTGTTTTGTCACCTATTATGAAATATAAAATGTGTATATGCTTGATATTCATATGAAAAATTTATAATGTTGTGATTATATTCTGTTAATTCCTGCTCTGTAATTGGGCTTTGTCCTATAGAGTATTGTATAACAAATAAATATGGTTGTTGTAGACTAAGCTATTGTTCTCATATGATTGAATATAATATATTCCGAATTATTGTTCGTCAGCAACTTATTTTCGCACAAGCACTCAAAAATGTTTCTAGTTGATAAGAGCTACAGCGAATCATCCATGTTAATTTTGCTGTACTTTCATTGTCAAATAAACATCAGTATCATTAATAAAAAAATCAACTGTTAGCAACATACAGTAGAAACTCGATTGTTCGGCCCTCAGTTATACGGATTCGCGATTATCCGGACTATAGACCAATTGTATTCAATGTACAAATGTACCAAATATTGTATACAAATTATTCGTACAAACGTACCGCTTAGTAATTTCTTTATAAACATTGATTTTCGTTGATATGTATTAGTTGTTTTTTTATTAAACGTATAACATTACGTACTTATCGGCTCAAAACCCGATTTTCTGCATACTTTCGATTATCCGGATTTTCGATTATCCGAGTGCCTAACAACGACAATTTATCCGGTTAATCCAGTTTCTACTGTATTTTACTTTTCTAATTTAATTACATCAAGACATTAAACCAAGTCATTCTTAAATAGAATGGATATTTTTCAATATATTCCCAACAGATCCAGTCTATAAAATGTGACCTGGATGTCGTGCACTAAAAATATTGGCCACTAATGATTGATGTCAATAATATTGACATCAAATTTCAGTTTTCTCTGGAAAAGTTGACATTTGTTTTTCAACAACAAACTGTTTTAGCGTGAGTTAATTTTATATCAACTGACACAGTGTCACATTGAACTATTTGCAGAAAACATTTCACTGTTATTTACTCAAATCAAGTTCATTATTTGAAAAATGGACTCTTACATTTTCCTATATTCTAAGAGATATTCCTATGACAACTTGAGAACTTCTACTGGGATCAGTGGGAATCATATTTTAACCATATCATCAATTGACCAACCACTGATATAATCAATTCCTTTTAAAAAATCCCAAAGATGTCTTATTTTCTAAAACCTACTCTAGAAATTCTTTGATTCCAGGATACATCATATTTGTGAAAATATTTTTCATAAATACGACTCCGGCTGTAGTTAAAATGGACGGATACTTTTGCAGAACCCTGTATAGCAAATTAGAGGAAATGTATTCATCGCATGGTTTTGCACTCACGTCGAGATTTACTTTCACAAGTTTACTGACCGCCTGAACGGGTTCTGACTTTTGTCGATAAGTCACTCTTCTTCACTACCACAAAAGGTAAACTGATGAGAATCTGAATAATTACTGTGAAATAGGTATATCTTTGAGTACGGTGATAGTAAACTGGTCTGTGTTGTATAGCGGCACCACTTTCGAAAACAACTTTGAAGTATTGTTTGAAGTTCAAGAAAAATTTTTTCAAAAGAAAAACCATCTGATTTGTGAAAAATTATACAGTTCTGTACTAAAACATCCTAGTCCGTTTCACAAGTTGACATTCTCGTAAAATAGGGATAGAACAAAGGTTTCAGATTAACTTGAATAAAAATAATTTAAAACTTCTAAAAATTTGCCGAACAAATTTCAAACCAGTGCTGGGCAACCCTTAAGACAAGATAACGGAAAAGGAAAAGTATGAAATTTATGGAATAAGCTGTAAGGGATACGATAAAAAATATTTAGATTATTAGATGGAAAATGAAAAATCATATTTAGAATCAGTCGGTAAACGTATGTTTGTTGGTAGTGAACACTTCGACAAAGATTATTTTATTACATAAAATATTATCTGACCTATTTCTTCTTTGCAAAAGGATAGAAGTTGAAAAGCCTGAAATTTTCAGTAAAGTTTCAAAGATTTATCCTGTTCTTCACAATTAAATATTAAAAAACAAAAGGTGGTAGAACCAAACTGCATTCTTTACGACTGAAATTCATCCATATCATGTGTAAATGCAGCAATTATGTAACCTATTACATTTTTACCAAAGAAAGGTAAGAGGTTGTAAAGAGTTACTCAATTTAGAAAAATCTTCAAAAAAGTATCCAGTTCCTGGACCTGAATATTAAAAGCTCATTGTAACATTAAATTGTAGAAACCAACCAGCACAACGGCACTGTTTTCTATATCATCCGTTGGAGATACCAGAGTAATCTCATTTTGTGATGAGGGATTTCAACGATAAACTTTTCATCAAAACTTTCTATTTCGGTTGCTCAGAAAAAAACTCATGAACTTGGTGGGGAATGAGGAAAATATTCGAAAAGAATAGTTCACGATTCCATTCCAATTGCTTTTGGAAAGAATGAATATCGGCAAGCATAACCTGAAATACTAGTTTCTGTTCTCAATTGAGAGTCTTTTCAATTTTTAATTTTAATTTTTTTTCATTATTAATTCACTAGTTTACAGCCAATTAACGACAGTAATGGCAAAGGCAGTTCTTCGTTAATGTTTTGTCCCTAAATGCGAAAATGATGGTAAAAATTTCCTAACACGTAAGATTTTGGAGTTATGATTTTTTTCACAAAAATTTAATGAACACGACATTCCAAATTTGCTTCTCCCCTAAATTAACGCCATTGTTTAAAATCTGGCAAAACAGCGGCTCTGCCCAGTATTCGAATCTGCTTCCGCTGTATATGAGAATTGTAACGCCGATTCTCGAACTTCCGATACTCGAAGTTTCCAGAAAATA
>WOGR01008752.1:0-11684 GCA_015342045.1 Leptinotarsa lineolata | reverse complement strand
TGGCTTACCTCATCTACCAAAGAGTGCAACGAACCAGATTGAAGTCCAAAGACCCTTTGGAAGCACTAATGGAACTTCAAACTGTTCAACTTCCTCAGTTACCCTCCGAAGTTGAATCTGTGAAGGGAGGAATTACATCATGCCGCCACCAGAGAAGAAGCGAACTCTGCATTATCTCCTGACTCTGCAGAATTTACTTGTTTGCTCAAAGCAGTCAGTTACTAGCATTCTTACTGTTAACATCGTTCTTTGAGCTTCAAATTTGTATTTTGTGAATTAATAAATCTTTTTGAAAAGTAATTCCAATTAGTTTTCACCTCAGCTCAAAAACAATATTACTCATCACCTAGGTAGAAGGTCACAGGATTTGAATCGTCATTATATAGAGCAAAAATTAAATAGAATTGAGTCAGTGTGCAAACGCATGAGGAACCTATTTTATAGCGAAACACGTGTTGTGGTTTTGTAAACTGCTCAGTGAAAATCTCACAATACAGTATTACCCAAATAAGGAAAGTTAGTTCCTGGAACTATTTCAGGCCAAGTCTATATTTTTCGGTGTGGTATCAATTGATTTCATTCCAGTTGTGAAATGAACAGTTTTCTGTAATATCTACTTGTATTGGTTCCGCATAAAATATTCTTCAAAAAGTTTGATGTCAATAGTCCTCACCAAACCTTACGCTATCGCTGCTTTTTTTCAGAATAATGATCAATATAAAGCTTCAATTTCAACTTTTCGAAGTGCTCGTTGTTGAATCAATTTTCCTGATCGGTAACAATATTATCTGGAAAGTATTGCGCTTCCTCGAATGATATTTCAGAACCTGTTGCCACTGTAAATCCAGTTTTGTTCCTGAGTGGTTCGCACCGTGTGTACTTGAAGTAGCTTCAAATAGCTACAAGTACGGATTCATATCCTATGATGAATTTCAAATACACTGCAAAATCAGTGATATAGATTTGCCATTGATCTTCACAACCTTTCATTATATTTTTTTTTCTCTGAAAATGTTTCCACGGGCTGGTTCACATATGTTTCTCACCAACATTTTATTGAAATTGCGAAAAAATTGATAGAACTGGAATGTACACCATATTTAATACCAGCGTGAGTTAATTCTCTCATTCCAATATTTTTGTATGAATGAAGGGGGAAAAAACCATTACCGTTTATTGGTTGAAGGATATATTTTAATCGCTTCCACTGCATATCGATTGTCCATCATTGGGAAGTTGAAAACCTACTCCAGTTGATCCTTTTGATGTATTAGCCTCATGTCTTATTTTGCGTACAAACTTGTTGATAGTTATACTCGTCTTTTCATCAAAACAACATATCTCAAAATGATAGCTTGACCTCATCTTTCACTGTTGATACGTTTTATGAGTTTCAGTAAATTATTTCTTCTTCAATCCTTGTATAATGAACATGATTTCGTTAACATATCTTATATGACGTTCAGCTTTTCAGCTCCAGCGTAAACAATCAACTGGCTCCTTTGCTTTGATCCAGTGACTATAATCAATATCTTTTTTCAGTACAGCTTTTAATGATATTTGTATTGTGAATCCCCCTGAACTTTCAATTTTCCTTCTGATTTCAATAATATCCACCTCAGGAGTCATTTTCATTTCTCAAATTTCTTCGTATACGAAACGAAAATAATTTCAGTGTATTTTCGCATTCCGCTCGCTTTCAAACCTCTTTTCGCTCTGCAATCTCCACTTTAGGTCAAAGAAGATTTTTTGTTGGTTTCAAAATCGCTTTCTTTCATCAGTGATTCTTATATTGACTCATGGCCCTTCTGCGTTTTCACCCCCTTCTTCCCTTAAAAAAAAATAATTGTTATTATTCAATTCATTCCATATCCATATAATACACAATAAAGCAAGAGTTGTTTGAGAAAGCTATCGTGAAGCGAAACACGTGTCGTGGTTTTGTAAACCTTTTATGATGAAGATCAAAATGCATCTTCAAAGTGAGTTTTGATATAGATTTTCATCAAGTATCAGCCAGTTCTATCCAATTTAGAAAACTTATGTACTCACTTTTCAAGATTGAATAAACGGTCTTGAGGATTTGCAGATCATGTTATTTTGGAATGTAACATCATGAATTACAATAATAAAAAAATTTAAACTGTTCAAAATGGCAAAACTGAAGGATTGTTTCTTGAAATTTGTAAGATAAAGAATAGTTTGAAGAAACAGTCTGAAATACAAAAGTTTGGCAAAACCTAATTTCTTCTTTTGATACGAATAAATAATTCTTCATGAAATGAAATTGAAATAGGATACAGCGGAATTGAAAAAAGAAACAGAAAATAATATTTAGGAAAAAATCAATGTTGAATAGTTTTTGGTTCACTACATCTCTATCAAATAACCTATTCATAGAAAAAACACTGCATATCAACGAAAATAACATTTTCTCAGATGCTGTGAAGAATCATTGCATATAAGAGTTTTTTTTTCGCTTATTTCAGTAATAAACTTTTATGGTCGTATCTGAATCCCAATATTCTCATTGTTGAATTTCTTTCATAAGTTCATTCATTCACTGTCTGTATCCATTTTTTATCGTATATGTCCATCTAGTCACGAACGGGGAGGTAGAGTGCATCCTAGAGAAGCAAATAGAGTTGATGAGAAATCTCAAATTGGGCAAGCAGGTTGCAATGAGTAATTTGTAACAAGCGTATTATCGAACGAAGGAACTCCAGAACGTCAAATGGGGTCTAGCCCTTTTGCTGCTGAGTTTTCGCACACTTTCTATAATGGCGAGTTCGAGCATATTTTCTGCGGGATTTGGTTGACTTGGCTTCGTTTTGGCACTTTTCGATGTTGTGTGCCAGATATTTGGCAGATATTCTTTCTTCCTTACTGTTGAAGTTCTCTTGGTTTTTGTGTATTTCTATGGCTTGTAAATATATTCTTGTTAAATAATGATTTGACGTTACTAGCCTCGCGGTATTTTGGAACAGGATTTTGTGTTCCCCTCGAACAGTGCATGATCAGGGAAAGACAAGATCTTGTTCGAAAATACCAAGAAACTAGCAACGACAAATCATCATTCAACAAGAATGTATTTAGAAGCCATAAAATATAAAAGCACCAAGAGAACTTCAACAGAAAGAAAGAGAGAACATATCAACCAAATATTTAGCACACAGCCTTGAAAAGCGCCGAAACAAAGCCAAGTCAACCAAATCGCACGCAAAATACGCACGAACACTCCATTACAGAAAGTTCACGGGAAATCTGCATTTTAAATGATATGGCAGAAATGAGAGCTACAGTTTCAGTTGACACGTAAAGAAGGTTGACACGTCGAGAAGAGTATTCCGACCACGCCACCGAAGATGATTGCCGCAGTTGTAGTCAAAACGTTTAAATATTATTACCAAAGAAGACCAAGGCCAAACCCGGAAATTAACCAAAACATATTTTTGAATACTGTTTGTTTCAAGATGATATTAGCACTGCTTTGATAATTACAATTCAATCTCGTGTTATATATACTTCAACTCTGCAAACAGAAAAATCTACGTCAAGAAAATATTTCCAATATAACTCAAGTAATTCAGAGTTATTTTGAATTTCAGTACCTACATAATACATTTAATTCGTTGCTGCAATTTATATTGCGTAACTCCATAAATATATTCTTCAAAGTCTGCTGAAATAATTTGAAAGAATTCGGAATATAGTACAAAAAAAAATATCAATGCCCTTATCTCAAGGCTAATTTCCAATTTCCTGATACATTTCTAGGTTGAAACAATTGGAGATGCATACATGGTCGTCTCCGGCCTGCCACAAAGAAACGGTATCAATCACGCAGGAGAAATAGCTAGAATGTCTTTGGCATTGTTGAAAGCAGTTAGTGAGTTTCGAATAAGGCATAAGCCGAATGAACCTCTCAAACTTCGAATTGGAATACATACAGGTGAGTTAAAACGAATTGCATTAATAATAAATGAAAAAATATTCATCGATCCAATTTATCAATAAATGAAACAAACTGGATATTGATCAATATGCGAACACCAGAAAATAAGGATCACAATCAATATTTATTGGCCTTATCTTCTGTTAGAGAAGTTCTTACTGAAAAGTATGGAGAGAATTGCGGAATCAGATGAATTGTTTTACCATAAAAAATTTGGCATTAATAACTGCAATTTCAAAACAGACCATATGTCGATTATTTTCTAAATACGCCTGATGCGCAGTCATACAACTTGCGAAAAACTTCAGAGAGATTTTGGATTTATTTTCTCATTCTAGTACTGACGACATCCAATTTCGAAATTAATAAAATTTCAATAAACATTTGTATAATTCTTCAAAAATTTGATGATGCAAAAACTCAATAAGCACGAGTTCGGAAAAATATTTCGGCTTCCTACTGTTTCAACAGTATATAGAAAGTGTAAACTTCCCAAAAAATAGAGAAATATCAAATACGAGTATAATTGAAAACAGACTACAAGCAGACTTGAAGATGGATTATATATGAATCACCTACTTCCTTCAATCGATACTAACTTGATCGTAAATCATTTTTCCTTCATCAGTTCGTAGATCTAACATACATAAAACGTCGGTAGTTGACTAAGACCGCTTGAGAACCCCCTTCACCACTCGTCAAATGATCTAGGATGTGGCGATTGGCCATGAGATTCAATCCTGTCTCCGGTACGTGACCCTGAGGTTCAACCTTGAAGGAAGTCTTACGAACTTGAACTATGTGCATACCATATGACTTTGAAAATGTAGTTTGACCTTGAGATTCAACTCGGTCCTGGCACGTGACCTCGGGGTTTTACCCTGAGGGATATTCTACGAGCTTGAGCTATGTGCATGCAATATGACCTTGAACGTGGAGTTCGATCTTGAAATTTAACCTTTCCTGACACGCGACTTCAATGTTTGACCTTGACATATGTTACATCATATTATCTTAACTGTTAGATATGTGATCATGTATGAAAAGAAGGGTTTTTATGGTACATTTTTTTTATGAGCTACCGACTCGTTGGGAACGGAGTTCAGTTGTTGTTTAGAATTCAACTGGAAAATATATGTGTAGTTATGAGCCGAAAGCGTTCCATTTCATGCAAAATACATAAGAATAGGTGACAAGAATATAAGAATTCTCACGTAAAATATTTCTATTGTTGAGTGTGGCGAAGTGAGAGTAAAAACATTGAACAGAAAAAACATTGGCAACAAGACTTTTAGGTTCTCCTGTATATCTGATACAATAACCCCTCACTCCTTTATGTTCAAGGAACGATTGAAACAGTTTTCCATTGCAAATGAAACCAAAATAGAAACACAGAAAAAAGTAATCTTAATGAAAACATTGAACGAAAAATGCTATGTTTTGCTGCGTAATTTATGCATACCAGACCTGAAGCAAAAACTTATAGTGAAATCACCGACGTTCTAACCGAGTATTTTCTTCGTAAAATCGTACTTCTGATTTTTTATAAATACTTTTTTTTTAACTTCAACGCCTTGTATCTCAGAAACGAAGTAACTCCGAACATATGTTCATAAGAACTTTTTTTCATGAAACGACCTAACGAATAACTCTGAAGTTCCATACTGTAGTTAGAAATCACCCTATATCTTCCCATTCAGTTAAGACTACCTAAAGTATTAGAAAAGGTAATGCGTATTTGTTGGTAAGGGACTACGACAGCAGAGGGTATTCACCAATCTAAGAAATGAACATCATCATTGCCATCGTCATAGAGGTGAACATATTTTATATTTTCGATCCGTTATTCCACTATAATTTTTGAAAAGGGATAATTTGAATGTTAACATTAATGAGAATAATTTTGATATAATTCAATAAAGTGAAGCTTTAGAACAGGCACCTCTAACAGCTCCGGCTATTGGTAAAAAATATAAAATTGAAAAAATGGTAATGCATTCCATACGATATAGTGAATCCATTCAAGTAGTTTTATTGGACGAGGTAAGTAATACTTCTTTTGAATCATATCTTTCAAAACGTGTCACAGAGCAATTTACATTAGACACCATGCGCAAAGTGAATTCATTCAAAGCCAAATTCACGATTACTTATATGGATCACAGTTTATAGTATTATTCTGCTGCTAAAACCCGAACATTAGTCGAATTCGATGTGTTATATTGAAGGTGTCGTATAACTCCAAACTTTCTTGTGAATAGTGAAAAATGATAAATTCATATAAAATATGTATAAAATCGCTCGCTTCAAAGACAGTAAATTTTCAAGTGAGTAATTTCATCTTATTTTGCAACATGATTTTCAACCTAATGAATGCAATTCGTGTATTTTCAGAGCTCTTCATCCCATAAATATGTGGATACAATATCCAGCCGAAGAGTGGCCGGGAGCTGTGGATTTGAATTATCATACGGCTTAATAATTGGCCAATTAGAGTTTTGATGCCTTACATTCATCAAATCATGATTTGAGTGTATGGTATGAGACTGAAGAAATGCCGAAACTTTTGGAGCTTAGTGGGAAGTATGAACTTGGTATGGCACTGTGTCATAAATATTCGTATGGAAGCAGACATTTGGATGAGTTCTGTGAGCTTATGATTGATACAGACTTGAAATCTTTTCTTTCCGACGAATACAACTATCTACCTCAGAATATCATGAAAAAAAGTGTGTGCTTCAGACTTTAGACCAGATATACAGGGTGGGTCACCAAAAACGAAACAGATTAATTTTCTTCAAAACATGTTTTCTGAAAAAAATGCGAAAAACACGTCGATTTATAATCCAAGGAGAACATCTTTCTATCATAACCTCAACTGTCATACCTTTTCCCCCACCCCTCGGTTACTATAACCCAAACAATTTGAATAGTAAGTGTGATACATCATTAAGAAAGTAATTCCATAAGGAATTCGCTACCTAACTCTTTATTTTGGTGCCTCTTGCGGAAAAATAACTGTTCCGTATTCCAAATTATGATACTTCATTTGCAAGCTGATTTGACATAAATTTGGTGATAATGCATAATGAAATTTCTCTAAGGGAAAAAACAAACTGGCGGCTCCACAATGGCGGACAAGATTTGCAATTATGGTCCGATTCGATTCAAAATTGATAAGTGGTGGCTTTCAGGGTCGAAAATGTTAATTTGTTTGTCAAAGCAAGAAAACAGTGTGGTGGCTCCCAGATGGCGGACGAAATTCATAATTGTGGTTCGATTCGAATCAAAATTAGTATGTGTATATTTCTAGGGTAGAAAATTATAAATATTTTATCGATACAAAAAACAATATGGGCAACGATATTTGTGATTGTGGTTCGATTCGATCCAAAATTGGCAAATTCAGTATGACTGAAAAGTATTGATTAAATTGATGGAGAAAGCTTTCATACAATGTGCTAAAAAGAAAATTATAATGTTTTCTTAATGTGTGACGTGGGTTTTTCTGTGCGTAACAGAATCAAAATTTTACCGCGCAATAATGCCTATTTTGTACTCGTAGCAAGTTTTTTGTGGGGCCATCCAAAAAGTAAAATATACGTCACACAGGTTCGTTGCATCTTCTAGCATCTACTTTGAATTAATGTACTTTAGATTAATCCTCGTTAAATTTATGGACAATTTTCCAATTTTCAAGTTGATGCAATGTCAATTTCTTCCAATTTCCGTTCTTTTCTCGTGAATTGTTCGAATTACCTTTCAAATACTTCATCATTATTTGGAATACGAAACAGTTGTTCTTCCCGCGATAGGACGCCAAAATGAAAAGTTAGGTAGCGAACACTCACATGTCTGAATTACTTATGGCATTACTTACCTTTTCAATGCTGTCATACTTGATACTTTCCCTATTCAAATTGTATGAGTGATCAAAGGGTGGAGAGAGACGTATGACAGTTGAGGTACGACAGGAAGATGTCCCTCTTGGATTCGAAATCGGCATGATTTTGCATTATTGTCACAACACATGTGTTTTGAAGAATTTGTTTTCGATGCCGGGTCGAATCGAACCATAATTACAAATTACGCTCGCGATCTTGTTTTTTGCATCGACAAAAAATCACAATTTCCAACCCTAACAATCCCCACTTACCTACTTAATCTTGATTCGATCAGACCATAATTATAAATTTCGTCCGCCGTCTTGTAGCCACCATCTTGATTTTTTGCGTTGCAAACAATTCATAATTTTTGACCCTAAAAACCACCACCTATCAATTTGTAATCAAATCGGATCATAATTTCCAATTTTGTCCACCATTGTGGAGCTACCATTTTGTTTCTTCCCTTAGAAAAATTCAATAATGCATTGTCACCAAATTTACGTCAAATTAACTTGCGAATGAAGTATCATAATTTGGAATACGGAATTTTTTTTTCCGCAAGAGGGCGTCAAAATAAAAAGATAGGTAGGGAAAATTGACATGGCTGAATTCGTTGTGGAATTACCTTTTCAATGATGTGTCACACTCACTACTTTCAAATTGTTTGGGTGATAGTAATCGAGGGGTGAGGGAAAGGTATGACAGTTGAGGTTTAGATAAGAAGATATCCCCTTTGGATCACAAATCGACGTGTTTTTGCATTTTTGTCATAACATATGTGTTTTGGAGGTATTCGATCTGTTTCGTTTTCGGTGCCCAACCGTATATATATAGTGTATATATATGAGTGTCTTGTTATGAATACAGAAGATAATTTATTAGATTATGTCTAATAAATTATCCTCTATTATATATATTTAGATATACCATGTGATACATAAATGTATCATTTCTTTTCCATATTCTGGATCACCAGATCTTACGCCGCTAGATTTTTTCTCTGGAGAACAATTAAAAATCAGGTTCACAATCCAACATCAGAACTGGGGCATAAAGTGAGGGTGGAATGTGATGCGCGCAACAATTTAAAAAGTTGAACTTTGCCGTGATCAAGGAGAAGGCCATTTTGAAAATGTATAACCTTGATGAAATAATTAGCGACTTTCTTGCAATCATTCAGGAAAATAGAGAAAATAAAGTGAAAGGGTGTGGCATCAAATTGTTCGTACAAAACTGATCTTTCACAAAAAGCCGACAAGCCCCTTCCCTTTGAATTTGAAAAAATCAAGTTAACTGGAAAAATTCATATTTGCGACTGTGAAATAATTCCCAAAACGACTGTGAAGTCATAAGCCTTACAGTCGTAGTTTTTCCATGTTACTTGATCAAGAATGAAGCGATTTACACGATGCATGGCATTCTATATCAAAATAAATTGAAATGAAAATGATTTTATATCTCAAATATTGACACGTGATGTATTGTTGGATTCAGAATGTCATTCTCGATCGAATTAAGTAAAAATATATATAGGATGTTCCATTTCAAAATCAAAAGTTGGGGTCATTTCCGGTCAAATCGGAAATACGGCAAAGCAAGTGAACATGTCAAAAAATTTTAATTGAACTATAATACGCAACCCCCAAATTTAGTTTTTCTATCTCCAATAATAAAAAAGTTATAGGGGTGCCACCTTAGAGAATCAACCGGTATATGCATTTCGATTCGTGATAACATTCTCAATAACAAAGCTCATATCACCTTTCTTCCTAAAGTTGAAAGTGAGCGACATATGTGCAAATACTCATTTCTTTCACTAGTACAATAAATTTCTTTGTTTTGGCGAATAAAGAGATATAAAATATAGTGAATATTCGAAACCACAGTCTTCTCGTTAAACACATATTTAGGCCCTTCTCTTGACACTACGTGTTTATTTCAACACAATTCGGCCATCATTTCTATTAATTATTGTAGTTTCAATATAATTTTTCAGTTCATCTACATTATTATGTTCTATTTTGTACACCCCATTTTTCAGAAATCCCCAAAAATAAAAATTTAGAGGTGTCATGTATGGTCAATGAAGAGGCCATTTAACAGGACCATTTGTAGCAATCCATATGTTTCCAAAACAGTCTCGCAATATTGTTTCAGCATCCGATATATTTACATCTATTTTATGAAGTACTAGCATGTTTCGAAGATTCAGCTTTTTGTAGAAATTAGCATGCGTCAACCTTAAACAAACACTGAGAAATATGTTCGAATATTGCAGGTTACACAGTCAAAAAAATCAGAGTTTTGCACATTATCATATAGAAGAAAAACTCAACCAGTTTGGAGTAGGAGAGTACGTTTCCAGATATTTTTAAGGATAAAAAAACTCTCAGTTAAAATAGAAAACCAGCTTCAGTTTGGAGAACTTGTTTACTGAATCGTAATTTTACATATCTAGAATTTTTTTTCTTGACCCTGGATCCGTAGAAAACATTCCCTAAACATTATTTCAACGATTCCATAAGAAAATTCAGACAAAATGTCTACCTTTTCAAATTTTCGAACTTTTTCACTAACATTCTATTTACGGTATCTTTCATATAATCATTCACAACAAAGCTGGTCGTTCAACTATTTCTCACAGCCCATTCAATGGATTTTTTCAAAGTAGCATTACAAGAACATTTGTCCAGTTTTCAACCATTTCCAATCTAAAAGTCCGGCCAATTTGTAACTCGAGCGAAAATATTAATAATCATAGGCGGTAACCGGAAGAAGGAAATGGTGTGGTTCTTTCAAAGTTGAAAGACACTTTTATGTTATTGGAAAACGGCACAAGTTTGTTGCAGAAGTTCCCAACACGGAGCACAGTTGTTCAGTTTGCTAGACCAGTGAACGAAATCCCAAAAAAGTATTTCTATTGAATTCCAAAGCAATTAACGGAAGATACAAAAAGTTTCATGCAGTATACTTTTTTATTCTTTGTAGAAGTTGAGTTTATAGTTGGGGATAAAAGGATATACACGGTGGCCCCTATATTTTATTAAGTCGCACAGGCGGTCAAGTGAAACATTATTTGAAAAGTCAATCAGCCCTCTATCACGTTTGTAATTTTTGCCAAAATTGGTGCATTTTTCATCAAGAAATTACCGAATAATCAGCTCCCCCAATTACCCCACAATGACTCAACCAATTCATTCATTACTGGACAACATTCTAGACATTTCCATGTAAAATAGACTGGCCGCTTATCTAGATTCCAAAAGATCCCAGAAAAAAGACAAGTTTTGGTTTTAGATTGGGAAATTCTACTATAAAAGGCTGGTGTTCCAGTAAAGAACATAAAAAACAATATTCGGCCTCTTTAAAGCTTTTGACTGTTTGTCAGTCTATTGCTAGAGCTTTTCAACTGATGCAGCCACTTGTATCTAACTTTTTTATCAAGGAAAAAACACAAGCACTACAGGATAAACCTTAAGGCGCTCTAAGAGCGGTGCCTGTGCGAAATAGTGATTCACATTGGATTTGAATCGCTGGAGATTAAAAGAGTTTTGAAACAGCAAAGTTCGAGGTGTATTGAGTTGAACTTCAAAACGATGAGCAGCCAAAATCCGTCGTGAATTTCTGATATGCACCGCACCTGGTGGAATCAAATGTACCAAGTCCCTTGAACACTTTCCGTGAAAGTATCTATAGAAGAGAGATAAATCTCCAACTTTTCTTCGATCCATACACAAAAATGATCCGACAAGCCATAGCATCGAAGTTTGGCCAGCAACCCTCATGCCACACACGCTCAAAGGCCTTAGAAATATCAAGCACAACAGCTCTTGACTCTCCAT
>WOGR01008751.1:0-11685 GCA_015342045.1 Leptinotarsa lineolata | reverse complement strand
TTATTTTCTCAAATTCCAATTTTTTGAGTTGACTGGTTCAAAAAATAAAAGGGGGGGGCTTTAAAGAAATGCACTGTATGTAGCGGAGCCGTGTTGAAATTCATCGAGTCCCAGGCACTTTGCTGCCTGGAAAAGATCGTTTCTGTACTGACGAGAAGTAATACCTCGAAAACGCGTTCTGCAGGTGATCTACTTGAATAATTTCAGCATGATCCTGCTGCTGGATAAACGAGAAACTGCGAGACCAACCTCCGTGTACTATCTTGCATGAATGTCTGCCGGATATAATTTAATATCCATCGGGGTATCAGCAAGGAAAATAGATGTTTTCCGGTAGGCATGTACCAGAATCTACTGTGTTAGTAGTTAGGAGAGATTATTATTTCGAAAAACATATTCATTTTCCTAGTCGATGTTTCACTTACAATGTCTGTAACTGAACTGATTCAAAATGAACTGATCTTCAGGATTGTTGTGAAGGAACAATATTGCGTGAAAAATATTGACGTTAAGAAAATATTCTGATTTTTCAGAATATCTATAGAAGTGAAGAGCTGTATGGAAATGATCCATTTCTATAGTAGTTTGCACCTTGAATATTACGTTTTACTATCATATTTTGTAACCCCCCAAAGTTTGAAAAAACAAATTAAATATTTCAATATTTTGGGGTGCCAACACTGGTTGCTGATACGCTGCTCAGTTTGATACGGGAGGGTGTGGGTAAGTTCAACCCAGGCTTGATTAATAGCTATTACTGATTAACTTACAATTAATCAAATAAACCAGGAGTTTACTTGACTAATTCAAGTAGTTGGGCGCCAGGTTGCGAAAGGCAACTTGTACTTAGCTTGAATCAGAAGGCAAAATAAATATGGAAAACAATTGACAACTATATTTCCCTTGTACAAATGGTATGGAAATAATATGTATATAAAATCAAGGAGTATATTTACACTTCTGATTCGTTCTTGCGGTTGGAAGAAGTACCTGAGGTGGCTGGTCTAAAAGGTGGTCCTCAACAGGCTGTAGAGACTTGTAACCCTTGAGTCATGTGCATTTAGAGCTCACGTAGGAATGTCTTGGTCCTCAAAGGCAGCAGAGACTTGTAATCATCAACTCGGACTCAAAATGGATTCAGAGCTCACGTGGGAACGCCTCTGGACGTTGGTTAGATAAGGAACCTCCTCCACCCAGTACACGGTTTCTCGAGATCATGCGAAGCAATGAAACGAATCAGATACAATCCTTAGAATCTCTATTCTGAATTTCAAGATGGAAATTATTTACATACAAGGTTATGAAGCTTCAAAATTAGGTGAAATAAAGGAAATAACAGTGGATATTATTTCAACACTAAACTGAAAAATATAGAGAACAAATGGACAATCTATCTATTTATATACTGAATAAGATATCAATAGGTTACCATCTTCGATAGCTTGTCAATATGCTCTGAAGGTAATGGGAAAAATATTTATTTATTGATGTTAATCAAGGAAGGGTTGCAAATCCTTCCCACAAAAAGAATGCTAGATGAGTAATCAAGTCAAAGTGTATACACCCAGAAAGAATGATAACTGGTTGACCTTGTAATTAATGAAGAGATTGAGTTTATCAGATCAATCTCAAACAAAATTGACAAAAAATTGAATTTGATGAGTGCAATACTCTGTTAACCAATCAGGCCAGAGAAACAAATTCTCCCAAGTTCGCATTTATTTCTCAAAGAGACATTAATTTGACCCCAAAAAGATCAGATAGAAAATAAATGCTTACCTGAGGAATTGTCCTGGAAAGGTATGGCCTGAATGTCACCAAGTAATCACTGCTCAACTTCAATTCTCCTGTCTTGTCCTTCCAAAACTCCTCGTAAGATAACTTCGCTGCAGCAACAGGTAGCTCGAGAATAATATTTCACGGGTATCTGAAATTTTACTTGGAGTAGATATTGGTTTCACCAATGATGATAATACTTTGAAGAGAATAACGAAAATACTCCAAGGAACAGGTGATTCCGTCAATTATCAATAGTTATACCTCGATGACTAAAATAAGCCGGTGTAAAATCACTTGAAAGTTATAACCTCCAATCTCCAATCACATGCAGCGTAATTATCACAAATCAAGTAAATAAACGATTTTTATTACAGAATAGCAAAATCCAGGAGAGACAAAAGATAAACTCAATCGGATCCCATCAAATATTAATAGATATTCAGAAAATGGAACAAAAGGTCAACGTACTTGGTATCAGCCCTTCTAGCCAAGCACTCGAAATGAAAAGAGAGAGGGTTTCGTCGAAAACCCAACTTCAAGTTGTTTGTCCACGAGACACGAAACAATTCGGTTTGGTCTATCTGACAGCGGCCGTAGTGACTATAATACCGAGTAGAAAGATGGTCGAAATAGTAGAGATTGAACATTAGATAACATGAATCTATGAATGTAACGAAATATTCGTTACAGTGTTTGCATTCCAGGGAATGGTTTGAAAACGTCGAATTATTTTTACCTGGCCTGAAGGACCTTTTATGTTAAGCATACCGTTTCGAGGAATTTCGGTCACACTGTCCCACATAAACAATACCTATTTACACTCCGAACATTAGGACCACACATTCCAAATTTTTCAATTCTGTACTTCAGTTTATTGTATTCGTTTGAAAATGTCCTTATAGGGAGAAACTGCAGTAACGTTAGTTACAAATACAAGTGATAAAAAACATAGAAGCTTTATTTCTCATTTTTCATGATTAACTCCTACCACGTAGTAATGGCTACATCCATCAATTTATTAATTATAAATTAATTTTGATTTCATTCCCATGAAAAAAGAGCAATAAAACACTAGCTTTTCTTATTTGCCATTAACAAGAACATTAAAAATTAATCAATTTTTCAATAATGGTGGAATTTATATTGGAACATTTATTATTGATATCTATATTTTAAGATCTTCAGTAATATATTGCAACTAGCTAAGATTCCCGACTTCACTAGTATATTAAAGCCACATCAAAATTCTTTCATGTATATTCTTGATGTGAAACATCTATAGCCGCACGATAAACCAATTGCTGGCGTGGCGACGCACAGCCGCCACGCGCAAGCGGCGTTTCTCTTTCCACTGGTTCGTTGTAACGCTATCTTTCTCGCCGCACTGAGCTCGGATACCTACAGAGTTGTGTTTACTACGGTATACATAACCTGTGTTTTACTAAATGAATAATTTTTGAAAATAATTGAAAATAAAATATGTCTGACAGTAATGATTTTAGAAAGTGAAAGTGAGCAGCCTCCTGCAAAGAAAGCAAAATCACACTACGACACACTATCAAGTCGTCAGTCAGTTATTTATATTTCAATATTTTATAATTAAAGTGTGAATTTATCTGTGCATTGAGTCCGCGTATATTTGTTAGTAAATGTAAAATCTACTCTCTTGGTAGATTGAAATCTCCACAATTTTGAAATTTTAAAATTGATAATTGATTGATTTTGATTCCATGAAAAAACTGCACTAAAACAATTGCTAGAAGAATGAATTTCACGAAGACTAACAAAATTGTATTTGAAAATCAGCGTATAGCGTGTGTATTTCTTCTTTGTTATTACCAGGAATATTAAAAAAACTAATCAATTAATTTTCTAATGATGGTGCAATTAATTTCGAATCATTCATTATTGATATTTACAATTTACGATCTCAAGTAATATATTGCAATAACTAGCTGATTCTTAGTTTACTATATACTTTAATAAAGCCACATTACAATTTTTCCATGTGTATTTCAATTGCATATTTTTAAACGTTTCATTAAACGGTTTCATTAAGCTTGCCCTGTTTGTTTGTTTGGTTGTCTATTTATTTATTTGTTCGAATCAAATTTAGTTAATGAAGTTTGACCCCCTTCTTGTTGACAGATTGATCTGATATTTGATTTAGTATGCGCAAACTGAAAGATTTTGATGCGCATTCAAAACCAAATTGTATCCGCCACAGATAGATAGCTATTGGTCACACAAACTGATGTCTATAGTACATTAGCCAAATATGACTTGAGTGGCCGCAGCTACAAAATGGCGGTTTACTTATTTTTTTACTTCAATATGGGTATCAAATGACAAGGCTTGACAAGTAGAATAGTGGTACACTTTAAAAAATGCAAATTCAAGATGGCCACAGCTACAAAATGGCGGATAACATATTTTTCCACAACTACCTCAATGAGGATATCAAATGACAGGGCTTGAGTAGTGGAATAGTAGTACACTTTGAAAAAAATGTAAATTCAAGATGGCCGCGGATACAATATGGTGGAATACTTATTATTCCACAACGACCCCAATATGAGATCAAATGACATGACTTGAGTATTACTATAGTAGTATACTATGAACTTTGTCAACTAAGAATCAGGATACAAACATGGTCTTCCACCCAAGTCGAAATCTTGTATCGTGTCGAGGACTGTGTGGCGTTAGGGTGGCTGAAAATGATACGTCGTTATAGCGATACACCACCCATGTTAACATTAAAAGGTTAAAACATGCCGAGAACTGTGTGGCTTTATGGTGGATGAAAATTAAAAAATTAAATGGGTAAAAAAATGTTTTATGTTGAACGGTTTTGTTGAAAAAAAAATTATTGATGTAGATAATATACTCAAAACCAAAAAATAATTCCATAGATTCTAGACAGCAGTCATGATACCACCCTCCTCAGCAATCTACGGTGTTGATCAGATGAGAAAAATAATAAAATCTTTGGGCGTAGTATTTACATATTTACTCAGACTACGCTACACCTAACGATTTCATTATTTTTTTATCTGATCAATATCGTAGATTGCTGAGGAGAGTGGTATGATGACTGCCACTTAGGACCTTCCGGATTATGTTTGAGTTTTTAGTACATTATCTATATCATTATAATTTTTTCTGAAGTGAAAACTTCTTTAGCGGCGTTGTGCACTTTTGTGATGGGTAAAAAATGTGAAACTCGCGTCAGGACACGTGACCTGATCGAAAACTCGTTAGACGGAGGGAGAGTAGACCACCGGCACGGCGTAGGAGAGGAAGTATATCCCCCCTCTTTCTACCGCGCGGCGAAAATGTATGCCTGCCCATGCTGTTTCGTTCAGGCGGCGCAGAGCGCTTGCGCGAATGTGCGTGTGTGTTTGTGTTACAGCGTGCTACGCGCATTCATGGTGTACTTATCGGTTCTCAAGGAATATTAAAGGTGAAGCAAGGCATAGATTTGTATAGCATTGTTCATTGTGTTTGATAAATATAGGAAACTGCAAAAGTCTCTTGACTTTTGCAGTTTCATCCGGTGTCAGCATAGAGAAATATGTCAATGGGTGACAGAATAATTTTTCATTTAATGTAATTTTATTATTCAGGGTAAGTTTCGATCGAGTCTACCGTACTGCTTGACGAAATTAATGATTCAAGTACATATTTACTTACACATTATAGATGTAATATTTGTGATATGTTTATACTTCATAGCATCAACCTATATTTTCATAATATCACAATAAGCACATGTGCGGTGTAGGTTTATCAAACAAATAATTTCGAATGAAAATGAGTGAAATAAGATGATAATAATAAACAATCTTCGTTTTTCAGAGAAGATTCAAGTTTTCACTTCTGCCGGCACTCCCGGAGTACAACCCGTTTTTTTTTTCTCAATAGAACCGTTCAACATATTTTCTTTACATATTTGATTTATAAATATTTCAGGTCTCAACAATTACCACAGGGGTCACAAAATATTATTGATTTATCTGAAAGAGGTATTTTTTCCGGAGAGATTCATTTTTGGGAAAGGAAGGTTTTGGCTTTCTACTTCTCTATATTGATACAAAAAATGTGGAAATCTCTCAAAGAAAGAAAGCGAGCAATCAATTTCGAAAAACGTTACTCTATACAAAGATGTATAGATCATGTTTAACTGAAAAAAAAGCCCCTCTCGCAACAGCTACTTTCATGTAAACATTGAATTACCCGAAAAAATAAATACTTTTGAAACAAATACTCTCATATGAATACTGAATTATTCGAAAGACGCTTTTCTGTATTCAGTTTTTATTCCAAACATTCGATACATAATTGATACGATATCATTCACATAACGAATGTCTGTAATGAACACTGATTATAGGTTAGTATTTTGCATATAATTCAGTGTTCGAAAGTATTTCTCTTTCGTTTAATTCAATGTTTATATGAAAGTAGCTGTTTGGAGACGGCTTTTTCTTCTAGTTTGTGTCTGAAAGTTACTTGTCAACGTGATCTACACATCTTTGTATATAGTTATTTTTCTGAAACTGATTGCTCCATTCCTTTCTTTGGAAGATTGTCACATTTTATTTGTATCAAGATAGAGAAGTAGAAAACCAAAACCTTCCTTTCCCAAAAATTCAACTCTCCTAAAAATATACCCCTTTCAATTTAAACAAGTTTCTTATTCAAATAAACAAATTAATGACACTACGTTATGTCATTCATTTGCTTATTTGAATAAATCCCATTGCTGACCTGAGTAATTCGAACTCAGTTCGTGACATAAAGTCATAATTTTATGCAAAAATTGATTTGTTACTGAAGAGCTGATAAGGCGGATGTCTACCAGTGAGGATGGCAGTGTTTCTTGTATGTGAAATTTCTCCTCTTTAATTTGTAGGAATCCTGTGAATGATGTCTGAATAGAAAAAAGTATTTTTGTTCAATTCAGTGTTCATATAAAAGTATTTGTTTTGAAAGTATTTCAGTAATTTTCAATAGTGCAATTCAATGTTTATATGAAAGTAGCTATTTCGAAAAGGCTTTCATTTCCAGTATGTGTTTGGAAGTTACTTCTTTGCATGATTTGAAATTGATTGCTCCAGTCTTTTCTTTGGAAGGTTCCCACATTTTTTGTCTGAATTCTACCTAATCTGTGCTTCATATACTAACGACTTCAATCATGTGATTTCCTTCCTAGGTAATGACTTTACATGTGTTTGGGTGAAATCAATCATAGATGAGAATCCTACCAAATCATTAAATGGACATATACAATATAATAACAATTTGAACTACTAAATGATTAATTATTAATTTTCGGTAAGAACTGATTGAAACTTCAAATGAAAATGTCAAAAACTATTTCCACATTAGAAAGCAGATTCATAAGAGGAGAGGATTCCATTGATATTTGGTCATCCAGTGAATTATCGGAGTTATCGAATCTATCAATTTCTAAGCACTCCAAAAGATTTACTTTCAAACCTTTCTCTTCTGAATGTATAAGTTCATAGTCGTGGTTGCACTAATGCCCTTCTGTCAAAAGATGATTTGCAAATGTGGAATTGTTCTTCACATTCAAAAACCTATTCATATGTTCTATTATTCTTCGGGGATAAACTCTTCTCGAATATAAAATTTTAGACAAGCCACAAGTCAACTTATAGACTTCTGATATATCCGACACTAAAGATTTGTTTTCATTGTTTTGAGTGAATTTGAATTATTATTTGTTGGGAAAGCCACGTCCAAGTCTATAGTTTTCAGAGAACGGACGATGTTATTGATGAGAACCAAGTATGGTAATATCCTATGATGCTTATTATTGTTTATTCAGTAAACAATACTAACCACTGTTCCAATCACATTGAAACAATAGATTGAAAAATACGAGTTCACTCATTCGATGCATTCAGCTGAGAATACCACTCGTCCCAAGAATTTTCTCAAATGAATGTTCAATTTTCAATATTAAACTTCATTTTCGAGCGATACAAATTAAGCAACCAGCTTTAGTCCTACAAATTCGTGATTTTATTATGCTGTTTGCTCTCAAGGGATTTACTAAATAATAAAACTATTTTTGAAAACTGGAAATTTATCGATGAAATTAATTGTAGTCGAATATATCCAGTCCCAAACATATAATCAGTAAAAAATGATGAGTTAAATCGGACATGCCATCTTGATTCGATCTGTCAGGAGTAATATTTATGAAATCGGTAGGCAGGACATCAGTCGATAATTTTAGGAAAATCCTGATGAGAAGCATCTGCCAGAATCTCTTTTTTTCCACGAAGTTTGCACAAAAGTCTGACGGATTCAGTGCAGGAAAGCACTTACGAGAAGTAGTAGATCAAAACCGGTCTGTAGTGATCTACTCGATTAGTTTCAGCTGATAGTCCTGCTGCTGGTTGAACGAAAAACATTTGCAAGACTAACTCTGTGTAGTAACTTGCATAATGACCAGCATGGTATTAGCCGGGGAAGTGGTTGTTTTTCAACAGGCATTTACCAGAACCTACTGTATAGGTACGTTGAGAGAGATGAATGTTTCGAAATATCATTTCAATATATTAATTTTCATATAATCAATATTTGATAAGCATCGAAGACAACTGATATGTAACTATTTCTGATATGATACATATTACAGGATACCAAATATAATGAATTGATGAATGAAAACAAATCACTAAGTAATAAATAATATGTGTCGTTGGGCAAAAAATATATAAAACCGTCAAAAAATTTGGTGTTGCTGAAACATTATCAACTAATTCCAACATCGATTTCTATGAATAACTGTTAGAATGCAAAATACTGTCCTGATTTTTACATAAGTTTCCAGACTTCAACCGTCTTTTATCCCCAATATTTCATCTTCAGTTCTATAACTTTGATGAAATGCACTACTGGGTAATTTTCCTTTTGACAAATCACTACGTCATCGTTTACATGTATGAATTTTAAATCAAGGTTCCTGTCGAGTTGATTCTCAGAATTCTAAGTTTTTGATGGAAATATTCGCTTCAGTACTTGTTGTAGTTCATAATCAGTTTGAAAGTAATGTAAATAAAGTAACCGTTATGTCATGTCCATTAAAAAGATGTTTTTACTCCAGACCACAAATAAGTGAATTCTATGAATATCAAACTGCTAGTTTCTGAACATATCTTGGAGCATAACATTTTCGCCAACATCATCTGCTTCTCCAATTCTATCAAAATTATTGAAAAAACAATTTATTATCACAGCTACGGCACCCCTTAAAGTCGGATACACGAAATTACCCAATACATTGGATATATCTGAAAGTAAGCTTGGAAGAAAAAAAAAGTTATTATCGATGTAGAATTTGGTACAGGCATTAATGATGCGGAAAACGTGCATGCAGCTACTGTAGGAAAGCTTATTAGGATGCGAGTACCCTGTGTCTTGTCCTCATATAGATCTTTGTATGACTTTGATTGATTGGGAAATATTTTCAGGAGATATTGATTTTTGGAAAAAAGCTTTTTTACTGTCTACTTCTCGATCTTCATACAGGAAGTTTCTCCCAAAAAGTAATTTCCGATGAAAAACATTCTTCCCTTCGATTCAAATGAAGTTTCTATGACTGATATTCAATGTCAAACAATCTTATGAATGTATGAAAGCTATTTTTCTGGTTTTCTGGCCGTGATCTGAAGTTTTTTGTGCCTGAAGTCTTATCTACTGCTGCGGTAGACATTTTCAAAGGTACATGAGAGTGTTAATTCTCTCGAATGTGCCATGAAAATACGAATTTTATGCACGAAATACAAACATTACATTGTCTGAAATATATCAAAAATGAATACTTCTAATATATTTCGACATAGTTTTTGTACCGATAAGTTATCGCTTTTGAACGACTGTTGAAAATATTATTCTATGTTTCCAGAAAAATCGTATTTGAAAATTTTACCTGTCTGAAAAAAATATATACACTGACAAAAAATTTTAAAAAGTGATTCCTCAAATGAAGACTTACGTAAACGAGTGCTTCAATCTATCGATTTAAGTGAAACACCATGTTTATATACACCCAAATCACTAGCTTAATACTCCTTCGAAATTAGCCATCATAATCGATGGAAGAAGCTTCTTAGCCAAAACATTACGATAGATAATATTTATACAAAGTATATGTGGGAAATACAATCTTTATACAGGCACTTTCGTAGGAATCTATAGCTGTAAAAGTAGTCTGACTCTACCATAATTCACTACTAGCACTAAGCGTTACTTAACAGTTTTATATGGATAACATTGTACCTAAAATACGTTAAAATTCTTGCTATTGATACCAAATTATTTTATAGAATGACGCCATTTTAAAATGATAGCAAATCGGAATACTGACATTAGATAAGTTGAAAATATGAAAAACCGCACAAAGATAGATATAATAAAATTATATCATTCAGTACAAAGCGAGTTAGGTTTGTGACTAGAAAATTAATACGTCGACATAGTAAATTTTTGTATAATTAATATTTTTTCCAAAAACATTGATAAATTAGTGGCGCGCTTAAATTTTGCTAAAAATAGACTATATATTTGTCAATAAAATTCCATTCACAGTGAAAATATTAATCTTTGAAGCAAAAACAATGTATTATAAGTACATTAGTGAAATTAATAAAATGTTTACAACCTTTCTATTTGTTAGTTTTTGGTTGTTGACATAACTATTATACTTTCTTCGTGTCCAATACAAAATTGCTTCTTGCGCCTTTAAGAAAATATTTTGAACTGCATGTTGAACAGTTTTAGACTATTATATTTTATAACGCTTACTTGGAACTACTGAAAAACTCTCATGAAATTGTCTTTTGGTTATTTTGTGAGTATCGTCACAAAACTACTTTCGAAAAGTTTTAGAAAAATTTTGTTGTAACTGCCAAAATGTTTCTAAAACTGTTTTTTAGTTTTTATGAAAGGCCTTACAAAATATCAATAAATACTATAATGTTTCATAAATCGGTGTCAATTTTCTACTTACAGCTGTTTCATGAACACATTAAAGATTTTTATGAGAAACACTGTTTTATAATTTGTTTCTTTGCTAGTTGGGATACTGCAAGTATAGAGCACTACGGCCGTCTCATACAAAAAGTAACAGATAAGTTTTGAAATATTCAAGAGAAAAATGTTTTAAACATAAAGATAAAGATAAAGGAAATAAAAGAAATTTTCAGCTTGATTGCAAAATGGCTTGGAAAAGACATGTATAAGAGCTACATAGGTCACTGTTACGTGAAAAACTCTATAACTGTTCTTGCCAATGCAGGGGGCAACATTACATCCATAAAACGTCACGCTGGTTCGAAATCTGCCTCCTTAGCAGAAGCATGTATGTATATGTATAGAAGATAGGTCGAATAATAAAATTAACATTTCTAACAGAATATTGAATTTTTCATCTTCTTCCAAACAAATTGAAATATCTAATAAAATTTTGGAATCAACTATTCAAGAAATATCTAAAGTTTCTGATCAGCAGCAACATGAGACATCTTCGGGAATTTACGTTGGGAGTAATCATTCAAACTTCACTATCAATTAATAATATAATAATAATAATAATAAATGAACTTCATTCATCTAAAAAAAAGAAAGAAATGTGGATACAAATGATGAAAGTAAATTAGATGAACAGGCGGATTATCAGCGTGAACTGTTTTTCAAATCAACCTTACAAAATATAACTGAAAAAAAGATAAAACGAATGTAATTATAACCAATTATAGATTAGCAGATACATTAACCAACACAATGATATTTGATACAATACAATGATGAAACAATGATAAGAGCTTAGCAAAAATCGACATACAGAGCAGCAATTACTAGAGTTTA
>WOGR01008750.1:0-16849 GCA_015342045.1 Leptinotarsa lineolata | reverse complement strand
AATCACAAACCGTGCATTAAAAGTCCTACCACAAAAGGGTATAGCAGCCATAACAAACATCATAAACGCTATACTCAGACTGCAACACTTCCCGTACTCGTTCAAGGAGGCAACGGTTATCCACATTCCGAATTCAAAGAAGAACCACCTATTCCCAGACAATCACAGGCCTATCAGCTTACTACCATCCAGGGGTCCCGCAAGGTGCAATCCTTTCGCCACACCTCTTCTCGTTATACACAGCGGACGTGCCAAAGCCGGAGAACAACTTTAACAAGTTGGCTCTCTACGCGGACGACACGGCCCTGCTTGCGAGATCAACAAGTCAAGCGCACGTCACTAGATACTTGCAGCAAGAGGCTGATAGATTAGAGAGGTGGCCCAACCTGTGGAAGATCAGTATAACCCCGAAGGCTGGTACAACCGGAAGGCAACGTCATCTTCAACGGACAAGAGATTCTGTGGACCAAGAAAACAAAATACCTGGGAGTCATCCTAGTGCGTACAAACATACAGAAATTATATCCAATCGTTTATGAACGCGTGCGTAAGGGCCGCTATAAACGCACCGAGATATGTACCCAACAGGTATATATTTCGAGACATAGACCTGAACACACAATATGTGGACGTGTATATGAGAGAACACGCAGAAAGCGTGTTCAATAGAATTAGATCGCACAACAATCCAGCGCTACGCGATCTATACGATGCGTTAAACAGGAATGACCCCATAGAGAAAGAGATAAACACAGTAGGCCAACCAAGCAAAATGAGAGACCACCTCCGACAGTCGCTGTCAGGCGACTTCGGTGCTGAAGTTCCCGGCAGCAGGTTAAGGACCGTTCCAGGAGGAACGGGGGTGGAGGGAGTGGGACATTAGGTTTTCCTCGCAAAATTTATTTTGTGGGGCGAAGCTTTTATCCCAGGGCACCCGGGAGGGAGCATGGGGGGGGATTTACAAATCGAAAGGCATTGGAAGATCAAAAAACTGCTGTTAGAATTGCCCAATTTTGTATGTTGACAGCCAAACTGAACAGATCTAATCATTTCGTTAGTTTGTGAAAATTGTGTCCCTGTAATTTTTACAATGATGGGAATTGCCATCACTGTTTTCAGAAATTGAAAAAATTTTACTCTGTCCGGTTTTAATAACTTTGACCCAATATTTTTCACAAGAGAACATTCCTAGTTGAAGGTGTATTGATTCTGCTATGTTTCATAGCTGATGTGTCTATGAAAATCCATGATGCTTCCTTAGATGGCTCAGAAGTTATCAACATAGCCTACAACATGAGGTAAATCACGATAGCACTCGATGCGTTTTTATTCGAAGGAAAAGTATATTCAATATTTTATTTTTGTCAAGCCATCATTCAAAATTTTTTTTATGAAAAGATTACCGTTACTACTATCCGCTCAAAATTAATGAAGGGTAATTTTATCAAAACTAAAAGACAACCGAGAAACAAATGTACCTCTTTGGCCGTTTCCACTGAAATCTTAGCTTGCGCACTGCTCAGTTCCTTCATATCCCTGTCGTGTTTGGCTTCCAACTGCTTCATCTGAAGTACCTGTAATACTTCCATATGTTTACGTAAAACATCCCTTTGGTCATCTAACTGATTTCTAAGGAACTCCCATTCCTGTTTTCGGTGACATTCCATCAACGAGCTCCACTCAAGGGTTTGTTCGGTTACCAATTTCCGAACTGCAGGATCATTCACAATGTCATTTTTGCTGAAAAATGTCACGAATGATTTCTGAAAATGGACACAAGAAAAAGGTACTTACTTTTTGCCCTTGATGAGCTTTTCAATGGCCGAACACTGGGTTTTTTGGACAGCCAACTTTTCTTTGGTTTGTTTCTTCTTCAAAGCATCATATTCCTTTTGCTGTTTTTTGGTATTTTTTTGGAAAGCCTTGTCTTGCTTTATCGTTTCGATAGTAATGGGTTCGAACACTGTAAAAAAATGTGACATCAAAATCGTCAGTCATCATTAAAAATAGGAAATTATCATTACCGATTTTATTTTCCTCCTTCTTCTCCTTTTTCTCGACTGGTTTGTCAGTAGTAACCTACAAAATGAAAGTCAATATCTGTAGAAATTGTCATAAATAATATGCTTCACAAAGTTTTTAATTATATTCTCAAATTTCTTGAAGATAAATATCTCAACTCAAACTAAGAAAAAAAGTTCATTGAAGTATAGGCACAGATGATCGTTTCTCAAACACAATGTATAAAAATTACATTTCAAATACCTCTATTCCCATTGACGACATCTGTTCCGTTTGTCTTTGTTGAGCACCCATAAATCCTCTTGGATCACTCAATGCGGCCATGAAATCTTCAAAACCATCGGGAACATATATTTTCAATTCGATATTGCAGAAAAGCATGGGAAGGGACATCGGAAAGTTCGCTTCAGTTCTCAGAGAGATATGACGATAACCAGCCTACAATTCAGTTTTTAAAGAGTTATGAGTTACAGAAAAGAATAGTCAGAACTACGGTTTTCAAAGACAGATGGAACTAGAATTAGGCAGTACGACGATGACCCTTATATACAGGGTATTCCTGAACGCCATGTGACTATTTATGGATGATTCTAAGAAAAAAATACTCTGAATGCGTATCCTAAAAGGATTTGTTTTTAATATAACTGGACATTGCTTTTTAATATTTTCTCAAATTTTATCAGTACTAGTATATTTCTGAAGCTATCAAGTTCAAACCTAGTACACAGCCTTCTATTTTCAATGTATATGAAATGGATAAAAAAGTACTGAACTTTCTATAGGGTGTTACTTTTTTCTAGTTCTAATCAATTCAACACTTTGAGGCAATCCCATATCATAATCAGAAAGCCTAATGATAAGCAACAAAGGTTTTGAGCAACTGTGTTACAAGTATCTTGTCACAGAAATGTATAATTCTGCTAAACATACTTGAGATAGATAAAAATAATTGTGTCAAAGTTATTTTCTGGCTTTGTTGGCAGTGGTATACGAGTTTTTTAGCTCACAGTGTTACATTGTTCTGGATGTGGTTCTCTGGTTTTATATTCCATCTGTGGTGGACATGGTTTCGTTCCTATTGGTTGGGTTATTGACTTGATCTGTGTAATGTTGAGTGTGGGTAGTTAGATTTTATATATGTTAAATTCCTCTTCTTTTCCATTAAAATTGTCTGTGTTTTTAAGTTTCGGATCTCTTTTCTATATAATTTCGGGTGGTAGCATCGAAACAATAAAAATTCAAAAACACAGCAGAAGTAAAAAACAAAACATAAATAAAGTCTAGCTACCCGCATTCAACGATACACACAAATCAGACCAAATTACAAAACCCAAAGAAACGAACCCACACCCACCAATGATGGAGTAAAACCAGGTAATATGTGCTATGAGGACAACTGATAATGTTTACCGCAGTTGTAGATGAAACATAAGAACCTGCAGACTATAGCCAATAAACTCGGAAAAAGCTTTGCTCTCGACGTGAAGGTTTATATTTTTAGTAAAAAATAATATCTCTCGAAGAAATGATACATTTGTTATAATTTGTGTTAGTAAATATTAACCTCTTCATAATGCTATACGTGGCGCAATCTATTGTAAAAATAATTAAGTGGCGTGACGTACAGCTTGTCAAATCTAGGAAGAGACTTGAGAATTTCTGCTCTCTCTCTCCCTCTCTCTCTCTCTCTCTCTTTTGCTTTCTTTTTGTAATGTGTACAACATGTGAAAACTTTTTTTTTAATTTAAAATATAATAAAGTGATGTTTCACAACAAATTGTCTTATTAGAATCAGAAAAAATGGGACGAAACACTGAAATATTCAGAAAAATCATGGAAGCTAAATGAAAAAATGGCATTGATATGGAATAGCAAACATCGATTCTGTTCAAGAGATAAAGTAGCACAATCATGCACCACATTTCTTGAAAAAGAAGCATCACTAAGATACCTATTGCTATAATTATAAACAATTTCCATAGTTGTCCATATTATTAAAATAAGTGATAACTTGCCTGTAAACCATCCAGAGGTAAAATTCTTTGGCCCAGAAGCTTTCCATTTTCGTCATATACACCGAATCGTAATACTGCCAAATCAGGTAAAACGACTTTCCTGAATAAAAAGGGTTCTTCATTGTACACTGGATTGAGGCCATTCTGAGGAACCAATCTCGTACGAAATTCTCTTCTGATAGTATCTGTAGGTAAACCATACATATCTACCTCGACATAGGTGCCAATCTGGAAAAACAATCTACTGGGTCAGTATATGCGATATGAGATGATACTACTTTTATTAAAAAAAATTCAAAAATCTGATTGTGTGATTAAAAATGTATGAAAATATCACTCACTTTCTTGTCGGACAAAAATTGTCCAGCTATTACTTGGACAGCACACTGGGCTGCGATTACTCCGTCAACAGGACATTCAGCAAAAGGGTCAAAAGTCCTATCATGACGTCTCATGAAATCCGGTTTCAGCAAATAACCGCAGTTACCGTTGTATTCGAATTTACCTTGATTCAACTGCATAGGCAAATCTGACGTTTGAAAGTTCAGCGAAACCATCTGACATCCAGCATTCCAAAATACCTTTCATAGAAATAAAACAGATTTTGAAGAAAAAAGTATAATAGTTATATCAATAATATAAATATATTCTTTCATTGTTGGTCGAACAAGTGACAAAGCTAGAAAAACGAATTCATAAATGTAAGTAAAATTTGTTTGACCTTAAAATTAGAGGATCATGTTATATATGAGTTTTCAATAATCTCAAAAGTAATGAAACAATTTACATTTATTGTTAAAAAATATTATTAGCTATGAAAAGATTTGAATTCCTTTCAAGATGTAACAAAATTTTGGTTCGCAACTTGTGTACGTTAGAGAAAATATCCTAAGTGAAATATACAAGGAAAGAAAAAATATGGTGTCAGAAGTGGCATTTTTCGATTTTTGGATTCTTCATGATCCAGTCCTCCGTAATAATCAGCGTCTGCCTACTCCCAAGCGTCGACGCCTGGGAGTAGTAAAAGCAGTGCCGTCTTAAGCATATTCTGCGCCGGGATGCGGGTGATCAGCATAAATTTTTTTGTTTGCGTCAAAGCTATTTTCCGAGATTGGCCTGGTCTGCAAGTTTGTATGCCTGACGTTTCGTCTACGACAGCGGTAGATATTAATAAAGGCGGTGAAGCAACCGACGAAGTGTTTTAATTGCCCTCACATTAGATACTACAGTATTGATTTGGATCTCCGGTTTTATTCCATATATGATTGTTGTGGTTTCGTTCGTATTGGTGGAATCAAATGGCCTGATGCGTATGCAAATAATTGCATGTAGCCAAAATTTATTAATGTTAAATACGTCTCCCTTTCGGTTCGATCTTGGCTACCTACACTTCGTACATTTCCTCATCGTCTTTGATATCTATGGCAGTCGTAGACGAAACGTCAGGCATAAAAACCTGCAAATCATGGCCAATAAACCCGAAAAATAGCTTTCACAAAGTTATCTCCAGCTGTGAAAGTTTACCATTTTTGTTCGTGAGTTCAGAGAAATTCTGAAATAGCTGAATAGCTGCCTTTGTATTTGCACAAGCTAAATATGTGGAATTACAATTCAATTGTACACAAATATTTAATAATTATATTATATACATTAACCAAAATTATAACTTATGAATGTACATACCTGCGGCATATAATTCGAAGAGTTGGCACGAGCTCCGCTAGGATAGATACGCGACATTTGTCTTTTGTTGTAATTAACAAACTCTATGGCTTGCGTTTTCAAATAGTTCAAACCATTGGGCTCGGAGAAACTAGACATGTTGTGATGGATATTTTTTTCTGAAAACAGGCAAAGAAAAAAATCGATATTTTTTCACCGATGAATATATCACCTTCGGCAACATCGAAACCTTGAAACTTCACTGGTTGAGCATAATTCACCATCGAGCTCAACCAAGGATGCACATTTGTGGTGGAGCCTGTGTGTATGGGCCTAGGTATAGCTTCTCCCTCTGGTAAACCCACTTCTGCAGGGTTCTAAAAGGGTAAAAATACTCATCAATCCAATATGAACTGTAATCACGTTCAATAATCACCTCGAGGGAAATATCATTTGGAAGGTCCGGTGGAACAGGTCTATCTGCACTAGCATTGGCATCTTCTTTTTCTTCATCCTCAATAACAAAATCACCCTGCCTGAATAATTCCAACTCTTCTTTCTCCACTTCTGGTTTCAACCTTAAAATCGAGAGTAATTTAATTTTTGAGTCAGCCTCCTTCTCTCACGAAGTAGTGTATACCTTTTGTTTTTTATCAAGATTTTCTTCTTCAAAGCACAGGGTGGCGGCAGAGGGCACCCAGGTTCCAAAGGATACTCTTCCAATGGCTCTTTCAAAAGCAGATCACCTTTTTGAGGGAGGTAAAACAATTAATGATCTGTGGTGAGGAAATCAATTCTACTCTAGGTAGTTCTCAAAGTTGTGAGAAAAATACAATATTCGTCAAATCAGGGCGCTTATGCTGCCCTCATTCACATTTCATTATAAGAAGTTTCCCTAAGTATGAAGTACCCAATTTCATTTCGTGTATATTAAATCAGAAATAATACCTATTTATGATATGAGTGTTAAAAGTAAGGTTTTATTTTGTGAGTGAACAATACAAAAAAAAAACTTACTTTTTACACAAATATCAAACAAAGTTTTTTGTACAACTGTCCTGTTTTCATAATAAAATAGATAAATTTAATATTTCTATAAAAACACATTTTGACATCTCTTGTCAGTTAACTATTTTCATGTTATCGCATTTGCTGTGAATTGGTCGTGTCAGGTGACGCCGAATCACCTGGTTACCAACAAACAGTATTGTTTACAGCTCACGCGTTTTATTTAAGTCACATTTGAAGTTGTTGCTGGTGTTTAATGTCTTGCATACTGGAAAACAGTAGTGAGGAATTGTTTGTTCCTGACGACATTGAAAGGGCTGCAAAAAAAGCTTCAATTGAATTGTTACCAAAAAAATCGGCTCAGCAGTACGACATCGCATATTCTTCTTAGTTGGTGTAGACTTAAAAACTTCGAAGAAAATTCTAGCGAAACCGTCTTCTTAGCCTTTCTAGAAGAGAAATTAAAAATATGGAATTCGTCAACTTTGTGGAGCAAGTTTTCAATGATAAAGAAGAGTGCGCTCGTTAAAAATGGTGTTAATACAAGCAAATATTTCAAGTTAATAGCATTCTTAAAGCGGAAAAAATGAAAGTTATAGGCCCAAAAAATCAAAAACTCTTACGTTTGAACAAGTTCAGAGGTTTATAAATTTGACGCCAGATGAAAAATATTTGATGATAAAAGTTGCTACTATTTTCGGAATATAAGCCTTCCAACGTGAAGAGCTGTGCCATTTATTAATAGAAGACATTGAATTAATGGATTATTCATTGATTGTTCAAATTCCAAATACAAAAACTAAAATTAGTCGTTCCTTTCACAATGTTGGAAAAAACACTGACTATTTTAATAAATACGTTGCATTACGCCCTTCTGTTATCAATTATCAACGTTTTTTTTCTAAAATGTTCAAATTATAAATGCAGTGCCAACCCAGTTGCTATAAACACGTTTGGGAAAATGCCATCTATCATTGCTGAGTTTCTGAACCTCCCGAAACCAAAGAAATATACAGATTACTGTTTCAGAAGGTCTTCTGCTTCTTTGCTAGCAGAATCAGGAGCAAATATAACGGATATTAAGAAGCACGGAGGGTGGAAGTAGCTGAGGGTTACATCAATCAATATATTTTTTATAAAAAGGCTATTGCTGAAAGAATAATCCCATGAGCTATCTCCAGCGTTACAGCATCGTCCTCTCCACTTCAAGAATTAAATGTTAATACCCATGGAATTGTCAACTCAGCTAGTTCAAATATATTACAAGGCTCTTCAACATCGCAAGTTATCAACATCAGCAGTTGTTCTAATTGTACTTTTCTTATTAATGTTCATAAATAATAATAATCATGTAATCAATGTGTATAATACATTCGTAACAGAATTTAATTGTATCTAAATCTATTGTTCATAATGAAACTTACTTGAAAATTGAATAATTGTTTTGTTCATTACTATTTGGGCGAAAAAAATCGTGTTAAAAATACTTTGTAAATATCATCTTTTAATACTCTTGACAACCATTAAAATTTCACTTTTAATGACAGTTGTTCAAAAATACCTCTATGGCAAAATACCAACAATCACGCAACAAAATGAATTCAAGCGGCCTCACATATCGATTCGACACGTGTTAAAAAGAAATGTTGCACGTACGTTGGTTTTGTTTTGCATAGTGAATCACTTTGAGAGGTAATGTTGAAACTTTGTTTTGTCTTTAGGTGAATGGATACTTTTCTATTTCAAAATTAAAATGGATCGTTTAGTGAATTTTATGAGTCATTATTATGATACGAGCTGACGAATGCTCTGCTACCCCGTGCGAAGCCGTGAGTATTAAAATAGTATGGTACCAATACTTGGGATTTTTTTTGTTTTACCACTCTGATACTTTTATTACATTTTCGCATGACAAACCCGCCCATCTTGCCATATAACCAACAGAACGTCAATCTTCAATCATAATATAGTACAAACAAACAAATTATTCCGGACAAAAATTCTAGCCATTCGTTCTAGATGCCCATCCCTAATCCCTAATGAAATTACGGGCGTCTACGTCAAGGTGTGGTTAATAAGAATCACCCTGCAAAATAGTGGGCTTGGAGGAAACGCAGAGCTAAAAGATTGATCGCTCGGTATTCCAGCATTCGGGTCACTTCTGTTTAATACTGGTCGGCGATATAATCACGATTTATTGGCGATGGTTTCCATGAACACACGGACAGGGTTGTTTATTTGACACAAAAGCTGGCATCGTTAAATTGTGGGTTATGTGGAATTTTTCACTCAATGGGAATGAAATAAAGCAGTGACAACAAAATTGATATCCAGCAGGGTTGAGACAATTCAAATTAGTTGATAATATTAAAAATTATTAATAATATTAACAGAAAAAAAAATACTAAACTGAAATTGAAAAACCGAATATTTTTACACTTAAATGAATAAGTGTTATAATAATAACAACTAGTTAGATGGTTTTTCATTTTCAGTTTTGATTTCTGAATGAGCTTGTTAAAACCATAACCCAAAAACAAATCATTCGTGATCCAATACCAACGCTGTTTAGACCGACAAGGTCTCATCAGTTGTACTAGGCTGAATCACAAATACATTGCTGGTCTCAACAACTGTCCTTGAAATAAAAACTCAATCCACTGAGGAAACTACTACGTAGTAAAACGCGTATTGGAAATGAAGTTTATATTGTGAAAATTTGAAATTATTATCATGAAGTGTTAATGATTTTCAGCAAGTAACGGGTCAATGAATTCAAAATTATATTTATGTTGTAAGTTTCAGAAGACATCGAGTAGTTGGCAAGTACACATAAAAAATTCGTTCAAATTTTTCATGGTGTTTAACAGGAGTGAACATGTTCTTGAATGATGAAAAATACTACTTGTACCTGTAGATTCCAAACTATACTAATATACTTTTCTTGGTGTCTACAATGGAAAATCTTGTTCAGCACCCTGACAAACTGACCATCTTCAGAGTTTTAGAATCTTGAGAACGTGTAAAGATTTTATACAACTCTGATAAGAATACCATATAATGAAGATGGTTTATTTTTGACTAAATTTGTCGTTGTTTTTTTAAATTTTATTATAATGAACCAGACCAATATTTTCTTCATAAGTGCATCATACAAATCCAAATTCAAATTTTTAGTTTGTCAAATAACTTGCGATTGTAAGACGAAAACGCCAAAATGACAATTCATAGATTACTTGGTGGAATTATTATGTGCATATTGAAAATAGGTATGTTTAAATGATATTTTTCACTTTGAAATGATCTTAAGAATCAGAATTTCTAATGAATAATGTGTAGGTAGGCAGATCCAAAGTGAATGGCTATATTGGACCCTACACTGCCATCCGCGAGGGTCTATGCACATTTCATTTAAACTCTACTAAATAAGCCGCTTTCCAACGAAGCCGACAACTTTATTTGGTTAGTGATCTTTCAGGTCAGCTGGTAAGAGTGGTACTCTGGCAATCGCTAAAAACCTGATCTGCTCCGTGGCAGGGCAAACACAGAGTTTGTGCTCTGCTACCAGTACCTGAATTTCCTTTTAAAGAATAATCCACTTCAACATTGACAGAACTTGGTACATACTCCTGAATCTGGTGAGGACGTGATCAGCTGTCAGTCTGCGACTAGGTTCGCTAGGACGTCAGGTAGGTAAGCATCACAAATGCTTAGCTTGGGTAACTAACTACACTCGCCAGCCGGGAGACGCTCTCCTGATCTTCACAGGTAACTTCAAACGGAGTGTACATTTCTGGAATCGTACCTGTCGACCATCTTCAGCAATATTCTCTAGGCTCTAGGGAAATAACGGCATACTGAAAAGATTCCAATCTATTGGTCGATATTGAGGTTGTCGTCTGTTCAAAGGTTTTCACCTTATTAACTACTGCAACCTTCCCATATGAGGGCATCAACAAGTCAACTATACATGACGATACACTATATTCAGTCATACAGGGCTTTTTCGCCTGTGGTTTAGGTGAATCATCCTTAGAGCATTACTATTTGCTGACCTACTCAGGAAAGTCTTTTTCTTCTCCTGATGCAGATTCTGCTTCTGCTGTTGGAGAATTTGGTGCAAAGCAGATTATCAAGATAGGATACGCAGTTGCTTCCTGGCTGCCTCGCCTAGCGTCCTAGCTTTGTTAACCGGATCAAATGGTGGACAATTGAGAAGTTCTTCCTGATCTGATGTAACAGGGAGGACAGTTGGAATTGTTTAGTCGACGTCCATCTCCTCTGTATATTCAGGATCAGATTCTTTTTTACTTTGGGGTCCTTCGAGTAGCTAGGAGGTCCATCAAGGCAGAGTTCTATGACAAGTTTCCGTTAGTGATATTGAGATGGCTCAGAGTCATACATTCTTTCGCGCAACAGGATGAGACCGTCATTTACAAATGTCCTTCGAGTTCTGTGACTGTCTTTCCTAAGAAATCACCAGAAGTCACTTCAATGTACTTACTACGGGTCAATACCTTTGAGACAGTTTAAGCTTGACCAACATCATGCTTAAGACAAATACGACTCATTAATACGATATATAAATATGATAATACGAGGACTTTATTACAGATAATAGTATGATAATGAATGATTTTTTGCTGGTATCTTTTAGGCAACACTGTTTTTGACAGATCATGTATGAATCGTGTCTCGTTTCATTGTCAAACTTGTTCAGTTTGCTCTATAATTTGACAATGCTTGCAAATTATTGAGTTTTGTTATCAAAATTCATGCTAGGTTAAGAAAGTGCATCGTGCACTTCTTCCAATTTACGGGCAGTTTCGTCGGCCTACTGAGGGAGCTATTCGGAAGCTTGTGACTAAATTTTGAACCCAATTTACATTATTGGACATTAAACCACCAACACGCATACGTAGAGTGAGGACCAAAGAAAATATTGCGGCTGTATCCGCCAGTGTTCGTGATGACCGTGAAATGTCTCTGTTACTCCACTACGTGTAAAATTTTGCGAAAGGATTTGGGTGTAAAACCTTATAAGATACATCTGGTGCAAGAACTGAAGCCATACGACCTCCCACAACGTCTAACGCGCTGGCAAAGTTGAAGGAATATCCACATTTTTATCAAAAAATTGTGTTCAGCGACGAGGCTCATTTCTGGTTGAATGGATACATTAAAAAGTAAAATTGCCACATCTGGAGTGAAGACCAGCCACAAGCATTGCAAGAGCTACTGATGCATCCCGAAAAAGTCACTGTTTGGTGTGGGTTATGGGTCGGTGGCATCATCGGGCCGTACTTCTTCAAAGACGACAATGGCCGGAACACTACCGTGTGATGATTGACGACTTTTTGTTGCCCAAAATGAAAGAATTGGACATGCCTGACATGTGGTTTCAACAAGACCGTGCCACATGCCACAAGGAACGCGAAACAATGGCCCAATTAAGAGCCGCCTTCGGTGAACATTTTATCTCACGTTTGAGGCCCGTCAATTGGCCGCCTAGATCGTGTGATTTAACGCCTTTGCATTATTTCTTGTGGGGTAATGTTAAGGCTCATGTCTACAGGGATAAACCAGCAACGACTGACGCTTAGGAAGCCAATATTGAAGCATTTATATGTGAAATACCGGTCGGTATGTTAGAAAGAGTGTGCCAAAATTGGACCTTGCGCATGGGCCTTCTAAAGCGGAGCCGCGGACAACATTTGCATGAAATCATCTTCAAACATTAAATTAAATTGATCATTCTATCGGCTCCAATAAAGATTTTATCAATTTTTTAAAAATTTTGTGTTTTTTTGAAAATCAAATCCTATGCCTCTTAAAAAATCACCAGTTACATTTGTCATTATCCCTCTACGCGAAAAAAACATGAAATTATGCGTAAACAAAACGTCGCATAGAGCTCGAAGAATTACCGCCATATGGAAATATGATTTACTGGGTAGCCGGGAACTACGTTCGTTTGAGAATTTACGGTTGTGGGTAAACAAACGTCTTTATATATGAGACTGAAGGCTTGAGTAGCGATAAATATGCACTGCGATCGATTACAAAAATAAAGAACGTTCAACTACAAGCGTTCTGAATTTCACTAAAAACCATTTGTAATAATATTTACATTTCCCTGAGACCATGACTCGCTACTAAACTATGCAGCATAGAGTGCCTGAATAAAAATCTTAGAATAATAGACTTGTTGGTTCTTCGTAATCCAAAAAGGTAGAGAATTCATAATGGAATATTTTGCTCACATGCCAGAAACTTATAAAAAATTATATAAAACATTGATCGATTTTCAGAAGGATACAGTTATGAAACAATAACTCAGCGACTATGCCGCCGTATACGAGTATAGATCCATGAAAACTGTTTAATATTCCGATTTTTTACACAATATAGATGATTTATTTCTGTATGATATTACGTACATTAATCGATTTCTTTGGATTCACTGTTCAGCAATTCCGTATATGGTGGGTGAGAAACCGCGGACCGCACCATCTATCTTAGACCAACCGCCGTATGGTGCAAGATCATTTGAAAATGTTCAACAGGAAGTAAATCTAAAATGATAGTACCGTCTATTATGGTAAATATAAATATAGATAAACAATTATCCGCATATAGGGTTTGAAACTAATATTTTTTTGTAACAAGATTTCAATTTTCTGAATAGCAACCTATTTATTGATATGATGTTACTAAATATAGTTTAAATTGAAAGGGGTATATTTTTAGAAGATGGGATGTTTTGGGAAAAAATGTTTTCGATTTCATCAATGCTGTTTATAAATAATGGTTAAAAGTTTCAAAATACTCCTTGATAAATGACAGGAAAAGTATTCGGAAATATAATTGTTATTTTGAATCCATCAGAGATGGAACATAAAAACATTTTCACACACAAAGATGATAGAGTTACCGTTCAAACAAGAATTCAACCAAGTGGAGAAAAAATGAAAAAAACCTTCAAATTCAGAGAAAGCATTCCAAAGGAATTATTTTTGAAGTGAATATCAGGCTATCTCTTTAGCAAACGATATAATAAATAGGTGTTTTCAATAATCTAAATAGGAAACAATGAGATTTAATCTGTGTCATCAAACTCTTTCAAATCTAGCAGGTATGGAGTAACATACAACAAACTAATCTCATGCACAATTCCCGAACATTTCAACACATTCCAAAATGTTTTTTCAATATTTTGGAATGCTCTTGAACACTCTCAAATGTTTTGGACGATACTAGGAATTTCTAGAGGGCGCAATTCCCAACCCTTATATTTTCAAAAGCACACCCTCGGGTAAAATCTGTAATATTTTTCATAAATGGGGAAAAGATAGTCACCACACAATTCAACACCCCTCATCGTTCCAGAATGATAAGGGATGTTCCGAGATTCTTCCGAACATTCCAAACTATTCCCGAACATTCCACAATTTTAATGTTCCGGGATGTTCTGAAACGTTGAGGAATGCTTTCGAATGTTCTGGAACTGTCTAAAGGACGAAACTTCCGGCATTGAAATCTTCAAAAGCACGCTCTTCACGTAAAACCGGGGGCCTTGTTGATGAAAAAAATGTTCATGTTCAGGTTCTTCCACCCGAAGGAAACCGGTAGTCGACATTTTTTCTTGTTATATTATCGCATCAGCTTGTAATAATCGCATTCAATAATATAATCACATTTAATAATAAAATCACTCAAATAAAAATATGTGCACAACTTCAAAAACATGAGTTGCGGTTTTGTGAACTGTTTACTGAAAATCTTACAATAAAGTGTTGGTTGAATACGTTATATAGATTTTCATGAAGTATGGGCCAATTCCATCAGGTATATAAATTTTAATTGTGATTTAGGTAAGTAGGTACGTATCTACCTAAAGACAGAACAAAACAAAAATGCGACCTTAACCTTCAAAATGATTCACTACCTGAAACAAAACCAACACAATTGCAACCTTTCTTCATAAGTGTGTGAGGCCAGTTGAATGTATCATGTCTCGCAACAGTTTTAATTTTGTGAAAACTCCTAAGATGTTAATTGGAATTGTATAGTGTAAAGGGGGATTAAGACTATTTTTCTATTGGTCTAAATAGCTTTCCAACTACCACATTATATGTGACTGTTTTAAACATTACCATTGTTATAGTAAGCTTCCTTAAAAGATAGACATGTCATCGCGGACTTTTCTGTAAACCAACATAAGGACAACAATATGTTGAATTTGTTTGTGTATTTCAAAGGAATTCGGCAACATTTTCAATGCACAGAGTAGCATCACCGCCCCGACTTCTCACTTATAACATTTCATATTTCAACCAATTCACATAATAACGTTCTCCTTGAATTACTCTGTCTATTGGTGAAAACCGTATAAAAATACAATCGGTAATTTTGGAGTTTGTTGCGTTCAGACTATCAGACAGACATATACGCGGCGGGGCGACTGTTTAATGTAGTGAAATTAATTTTTTAGGCTTTGCACAAATGTCCAAATATATTTAACAGGCTTATCGACCAGCTCTATTTACAGACATTTAATGATGGCTTAAATTAACAGTTGTTGAAAAACTGATTCATATCATTCAACTTTTAATCAACTCGCGACCTAATTTTGTAGATAATTTTATCAAGCGATAATAATACATTTAGATTCGTATGAAAAAAGTAATCTCCTGCCTATGAACTAAACAATAAGCTTGACCTGGCTCCTGAATGTTCAGTAGTATCAACTTATCTCATTTTTCCTATTACAAACAGCCAATATATTTCATAATAAGTTCAAGTGATTGAATAATATAGGTTTATCTTATCAGATAAAGTTTTACTTGAATAGGTCAAAATTGATAATACAATTGACAGAGCAATGCGATATTGACATTTCGTATCAATGTATCATTATTGTTTGGCAATGTTTTGTAATACAGTGATCCCAAAACTGTTGAAATGAAAATCGATTCCTTTTGAACTGAATAACGTATTTTGAAATGATGGGAGTTACAATGGCATACCTCTCGAAAAAAGGGACAAAATTAGAAAAATAATTGATCCCACTTTAACAGTGCAAAATATGTCCCTTTACAGCAACGCTCCTTTCATCACGTGTTATTGATAAGCATACGATGAAGAATTTTTTATGTCCACTCATCAAATTTGCAATTTCAAGTTGACTGCATAAGTGACAGACTCATAAGCAGTTTTTATGGCCTAAGGGTACGTCCAATGTGCACCGCTTCTCGCTTCCCGCTTTATCGCGACAGACTAGCGAGAAAAAATGTAGGAAGAAATGAACGAATACGGCCATAGTGCTCCTGCACGCCTGTCAACCTTGAGCTGGTGGCTCACCGGCTTTTACCGGAATGAATTATTGCTTCTTTTTCTCGCTTCCCGCTTCATTCGTCTTCGGTTATCAGTAGGCACCACGCGATTTTTCTATTTTGTTTGTTGGGCCAGGATGGAAATTAATAGAGACTTGTTGATTCACTTGTAATGTAATAATTGGAACCACCGTCAATTACAATCAATAAGAAAAGAAAACTTACCGTAGCGTTACCATAAGGCGTTTTCAGGAAGAATCCTCTGCTGATGTAAATTGTACCAATTTTTGTTTAAATGGTGTTCAATTTTTGTTTAAAATGTAGTTGAAAGTGTCTCTCTCGATGCGAAAATATTCGAAAAATTTCACAGGGTGGGCCTTGGGTTGTTCAAATAACGTGCGATATTCACCAACTTTAGAGAGAGACCTATTAATTTTATGGGCTTGAGATATTCTCTCTTGTTTTAGTTTATGATGAACACAATCACTAGCTAGAAACAAACACAGTAGATCCTCATTGGATAGCTCCATGATGCCAATTGAGACGAGCGAGAAGTTTCCGCAAGCAGTGCACTATAACCACCACCTGCTAGAATCGCGCCGGTTCACGACGCGGGCAACTGCTACGGATCAAGCCGGCTAGCGAGAAGCGGTGAACTATGGACGTACACTAATGCGAAGAGCAATCGTTTGATGTCAACCATTGACTGAATGCTTACCTATCAATACTTCAATGAAACTATTAGAAATGCCTCAACAGAAAAAATAAATATCAAAAATAGATATAGTTCAAGTAAACGATATGCTT
>WOGR01008749.1:0-11685 GCA_015342045.1 Leptinotarsa lineolata | reverse complement strand
CGATACTTCTATCGATTCCAATAAAGATTTCATCAATTTTTCAAATTTTTTGTGTTTTTTTGAAAATCAAATCCTATACCTCTTAAAAAATCACTTGTTAGAAGATGTATGTCGTTGAAATCGTGTAATCTGAAGCTCAATTTCTCCATTGTTTGTTTTATTTTGAAAAATAGGATGTTTGTTTGATTGATTGATGTGTGGGTGATTTGCGATTGTTTTTTATATAACTCAAATGTTATATATTTCTATTGACCATATGTGATTTAAATGTGATCTATATACAATTATTCTGGTGCTTATTTTTGTTCATATTAAAAGAAACTTTATTTTCTTATTTTATTCATTATAATCTATGGTATAATAATATGATATAACCCACGCACAGGTTTATTCTCCTGTGGGAACTCTACATTTATTTGTTGTCAACTAGGATTATTGTATATTTCAAATTGAATGCAAATAATTATTATTATTGTAATATTTCCCGTGATAGTAACCTGTTTTCTCATTCAATTGTCTTCATATCTGTTATGGTTTAAAATATAGCACTGTTACCACTTGATGTAGTAGTAGTAAATAGGACTAAAAAACTTTTGGGATTTGGGAATGAATCTTCTTGGTTTTGTTATTTTCTTTTCCATCTTCGAATGAGAAAAAATGTTTCCAAATATTTCCCCTAGAAAGTGTTTCCCCGTTCAATATATCTGAAAGGATATTTTTGAATTAGTAACTAGACTCTGCTGCTAGGTGCTATTCATATAAGTCAATGTCAATATTTGTCAATGTCACAGAACCTGGAATGCACTTCCTTCTGGCAGCGATACTCTGTATAATGTCATGGATGCGTGTAGTATGGCGCCTAGACTTTCACCGTTTCAAAATAGAAGTCCAACAGTGTTCCCGTCTATTACTACTGCAGGTTCAACAACCAAGTTTGCATCGCCCTAATTTAGAATACACATAAAATGATTATTTGATGCTTAATTGAGCGGAGCAAAAACAAACACAGAACGAAAAAATGTTTCAGATGGTTATCCGCACTTGTATGTTTATGTTTCAAGCTATGAGAGAGGAGAATATCAACAGTGGCGCCGGAGGATAGGTCGCGGCTCGTTTCCCCCTGGAACATGTGGAACCCAGCAAGTATTTAATGATAATTATAATAAATGGCCTTCTTTTAACGTGACAGACTTTATCATAGAATGATCTTCCACGTAAAGGGTAGTGTTGCATTAGTCGTACCCTCTAAGGAAAAACTGCTTCAAAGTCTAGGATAATTTAAGCGAAACAATGTCATTAGTCTTTCTTGCTATAGAACTACCAATGAGTTTTCATGATAATAAAAAATCTATGAAGAAAACTTGAATTGAAGTGCTTTTCAAAAACGTATCTTCGATACAATTTTTGAGTCTTATGAATTTTGTGAAATATTGAAACAACTGAACAAACTGCTCTTTTCCAGACCGGTGCCGCGTATAGTAGCATAGATTGTACGACGCCGTATAGCATTCTTCTTTTACCGGTAGTGGGTGTTCTTATGTTGGGCAATATCCTAGAAAGGGCAGCTACTTGCCTGTCAGCCTTCTCGCAAGTCTTATGGATATGTTCATTAAAGGTCTTCTTGTCATCCAGCCAGACGCCAAGATACTTCATAAACTTTTTTGGTGTTATCCTTGTTCCCTGTGCCTCTTTCTAGGGCCTTTTATTATGACGGCCTCTGTTTTTTGGGGTGCGATTTCAAGGCCGTTGAGGCTCATCCATTCCCCTATTAGTGTGACCGCGGTGTTTGCCCTATTCGTAAGACTTGGTTTCTCTGCCCTCTCTACCAACGCCAGGTCGTCAGCAAAAGCTGCTGTCGAGCATCCCTCCGGAAGGTCCTCTCTCAGCACGCCGTCATAGACGACGTTCCACAGTGTTGCTCCCAATATGGAGCCCTGCGGGATACCCTGGGTCATGTCTTGCTGGTGCCTGCCACACACCAGCGTTCTTGCTGAAAGATACTCGGAGATGATATAGAGCAAATAGTTATTGACTCTAATTTCCCGTAGTTTGTGTGGGATTTTTCCCCACATCAGGTGTTGGCATTTTTAACAACTATAAGGACGATTGCTCTCCACGTTGCCCCTCTCTTACATGCTCTGTCCAGGAAGAGTTGAACAGCCTGGATTGTGCTTCTTTTTGGCCTAAAGTCGAATTGAGTGTCCGAAATTCCATTTTTATCACTTAGCTCCTCTTTTAACCTTGCCTTCAGTAACTTTCGTACAGTTTAGCCGGGATATCTATGAGACTGATCGGCCTAACCTTGATGTTTGTCTCGTCCTCTCCTCCCTTGGGTATCAGGATGACCTCAAGCCTTCTTCCATTCATGGGGAAAGACCCCTTCCACCAGTAGTGCATTCAGGATATTCAGACAGATATTCTGGCATGTATCAACCGTTAACTTTACGGCCTCCGGGAGGATGCCGTCCGGGCCTGATACCGTTTTGTTTTTCAGCCTTTCCGCCACTGCTTGGAGTACTTCGAGGCTGAAAAGCGGTGGATCCTCATTTGGTCTGGGGAATGATTGGACTGCGCTATCATCAGTTGGAAACAGCTCCCCGATTCTTTCTACTTTGATTGTATGATATAGGTCATACAGGGCCCTGAGGTGTCTCATAGACTTAGTGACTATTTGGTATCCTTTCCTTCAAGGATCTTCTTCCAACTCACTACATAGCTCCTCCCATCTACTCCTCTGTGCCCTCCTGATCGCTGATTTTAGTGATTTTAGGTCTTTTCTGTGGCTTTTATGACTTGCTTCTAAGCCTTCGATCGTTGTTTGATCCATATCTCTGCCTCTAGCTCTTGTAAGAGACCTCCTGAACCTATTGCAAGTTTCTCTGAGCTGTTCAATCTCTTCATTTCACCATACTGGCTGCAGCCTGTTGGGGCCAACCTGTTTCGTCACCGTGCTCAGCTCCTGTGCCCCTCTAATTGCCTTGACCAGGCTCTTTGTGTTCTTCACCCCCCTAACGGATATCCGAAAAGCGTCTCTCTTCGGTGTCTGATTCCCTTTGTTGATATCGTAGAATATATACCTATGTAGACTAAGGCTTTCCCCAGTGGATACTCTTCACGAGTGCACCCACCTGCTAGTCTCCTCAGTGGCGAAGGTTACGTCTATATGCGATGTCGTGGCACCCCTAGTGAAGGTCGGGATACTCCCTTCGTTGAGGACTACCATGTCAAGAGCTTGCAGCGCTTCTAACATCTGTTGGGGGTGATTTCCAGGAAGGCAATTTGGCATTGAGGTCTCCCGCCACTAACGCCTCAGTCTTTGAGTTTATAACCTGATCCAAAATAAGGTAAAGTCTTGCCTTAACTACTTCTAGTGAGGTGTTGGGGGGCTATATAGTGCCCAGTTTTCGAATTTGAAGCAGATAAAGCGCTGCCCCTTCTCGTGAGTTACCACGCCGCAGCCTGGGTTCGCGCAGAATGCCGCACAACTATTTTCAGAGTCTAGTATCCATCTTGGATTGTGAGTTGATATCCGGAAGTTAGGCTCCTGGACCAGGGCAATGTCTACTCCTTCTTCCTCGATGGTTTTTGCCAGCAATTTGTGTGCTGCCCCCTTTCTGTCCACATTGATTTGTAATATTTTTAATGGCATTACTGGATGTTAGAAGATTCCTCCGCCGTCCTTTCCTGCATTCGTTTTGTTGCCTTGTTCTCTATTATGCTCAACAGAATAGAATGTGTTTCGTTCAGTGCTTCGGCTTTTGATCGATCAGGGGCTTCGAGAAAGGGTGTACTTTCCCTGGATCTACTTCTGTCAGTCTCTGAGGAGAAAACATATTTCTACATGTTGGTAGACTCCTCCTTATCTTTATCCTGCTGTCTGTTGTTTTTTGTGAAAGATACACTAGCCCTCCTCTATGCTCTGAGGCTCCTCCTGGCCTCTTTGAGAGACTCTCTGAAGCGTGAGCAGCTTGCATTGCCTGCTGAATGTCCCGTCGCTTCGCAAAACAGGCAGTATTCCTCCTCCACACAATTTTGGGCTTTATGCTCTGCCTTTCCACACTTATAGCAGCTGTCTGTTCTGTCGGGCCCTTTACAACTGTCCTATTTATGATCGTGGCTCGCTGTCAGGCAACTCCGGTAAGTATAACACTTTTTAACCAGGTAAAATTCCTTTTCAGGTTCACCGAGAAACACTCGACCGCGGTCTCTTAAACAATAGCCTCCGCGGTTGGCTTTTGGGGGCCCCATGCAAAAATTCAGTTAGAAAAGTCACGATAAAATAAATTAATGGATTAGAGAATGAAAGCACCTAAAGGCTGACTTTCGACTGCAAAAAGGTCAGATGTCAATTTTGCTGAAGTGCCCAGCAGCAGGTTGAGGACCGCTCCTGGAGGAGCATGGGTGGAAGGAATGGGATATTAAGTTTCCCTCGCAAAATTTATTTTGTGGGGCGAAATTTGTATCCCAGGGTATTCAACCCGGGAGGGGGCATGGTGGGGACTTCAAAAACATTATTGGTGGAGCTCCTTTTTTTGATATGACACGTACACTTGGTGATTGTCTTTTTGACCAATGACTTTGAAAGGTTTGTGCAGTAGGATTAGCAATGAAACACGTCTGAAACGCTGTCATATGCATTTTTATTGCATTTGATTCACATTTCATTTAATATTTGATGAGATTATTGTCAAACGTTCTTGTGTTTGTTGTGTTTTTGTTCTTGATTGAGTGGAAAAATATACACGCTGAAGTCCGCATAGTGAATAATAACTTTTTATTGGTATCATCATGGTGATTGTTAGATAATTCAAAGAGAATTATCAAGTTTTCCATATAATGAGGAAACTAAGACTGCTGTTACCAGAATTCTACTGTTTAGAAACATTTATTTATATTTCCTTGAAATTGAGAAACAAAATCAATTGTAGTTTTTCAGGTTTTTTCCAATTATATACAATACAATCATATGCATCCTTTTGATCTCCTTTTCAAAAAATTTGAAAAATGATGAACGATTATTGATTCTCTTTTTTTTGAAATGAAAAGCATATCTATAATGATCATATTTATTATTTTAACAATGAAAACAAAATAATGAAATAATTGAATATATTTATCCATTTATTTTCAAGAGAAAATCTCTCATATAATACCAGATGATATTAAACATACCAAGATAGTATATGCATATAAAAATGAAGTAAAAACATTTAGGTATATATGATCAGCATATTATTCATAATAAACTGACTTTCTGAAGTATTTCATTCAATATTGAAAATTTTCTTCTTATGTAAGAAAAAATTTACATCGTGACTTATTGGACCAGTTGTTTATATTACGCGGTAACTTTTCGGGATGAAATTTTTAGTTTGCGCTTTACTACACTACAACAGATTCTCTATCGATTTATCTTTTATTTTTTTCAGATTGTGTAAGGTTATAAACCCAGAAAAACCAGTATAAAATGCTACTTCAAGTATTACAAGTGTTTATAGGTTTATTTTCATGTATTTTCGAAATTTTTTTTTTGGGTCACTGAAGATATATTTTTTTCTATACAAATTTGATGTTTGTCGGTAGAAACTCCTTCAAAAAAATCCCTACCTATACCAATGGTGACCATGTTCAAATCATTACTCTAAAATCGATCCTCAGAATTCTTCTAATTATTTTCAATTTCAGGGGTGAATTACCGAGACCACCCCGTAGAGAAGCTATATAAATAAGTTTGTCTCATACTCATTACCGAATAATTGACCGATAAAAATTGAACAATGAATCTTCAGTTGATAGTTGTAATAAATGTTCAAACTGTCTGCTTATCTCAGAAAGAAGGATTATATATTATGTTTGGCCTTGTGGCCTTATTAAAGAAGCATGCATTTTGTTGTCCCATTACGTCTTCATCACCATTTTTAATCAGTTCCCCATGATACTTCTGGGGTATAAGTTATGATCCTAATTATTTTTACCAGACATTAATGTCGTGGTGTTGTAAATTCGGCTAATTTATAATATAAACACCTTGCGATTATGAATTGATATTTGAGCCCTAGAATATTTTGAGAGTTTTTTCAAAGATGTGGAACGAATTTTGAAATATTACATCTCCAATATATGAGATGTTTGAATAACATTAAGCGAATCTCATTTTACAAGAAAACAATGAAATTCAACTTATAGAAAAATCAGATAAAAGATCAGGAACACTCCTCATACAAAAGGCCATTAGAATTAAAACGTTGTTGTTCCCGATCTACTGATTGAAAGTCACAGTGAATATTACAAAATTATATGCATAGTCTTTGGAATACAGGGAGTTGCAAAGTAGCATAAGTTTATTGCCATTATATGATCCACATAGAAGTCTAATTCCATTGGCCCTTCTAGAGAAAAGATAATTATCATTATTCCATCTGTTTATTGATAGTGCCCATATTCAAAGAAAATCCAAAATCAATTGAAATATTTGGATGTACAGGGGTAAGGGAAAAAGTTGGTGAACGTTTCTTATACGTCACAGTCAAACTCTGATGCGGAAGAAGGTAAAAAACTGATATGACCCCCAAGGATAGATCCATCTTAAAAATTATATTTTGAAACCTAACACTGAAGAATATGACTGAAGGATATTGAAAGAGAAAGTAATGGTGGGAACTACGAATGGTATTTTATTACCAACTTTTCAAAATATTATAGCGTATTTCATAACAAATTCCAAATAGTCTTCGCTTCGTACACCAATGCATTTCACTAATTATCTCAGCTTGGAAGATCTACTTGTTAATTACATAATATTCTGTCAACATGATATTAACTCCACTTCACTAGTCCGCATCAGAACAATTGCAGCTATTTATGTAATAATTGGTGGAAGTGTTAAAATAATATACGTAATAATAATAAAAAACTTTCAAAACAAGCTTTTATTCAGGTGCCTAAAAAGAAAAAAATAAAATTTTGAATTACATTAACCACATTCATTTATGACTTTACAGAATTGATATTATAATAAAAGCTTGTCGCGATAATTTCAATTTGTAATTGAAATTTTGTAGTTAGGTAGGCACCTACTAAACTTGTAAGCAATTCATAATGTTTGTAATTTAATAAAAGTGCCGTAAATGCTTAAAATGTGGAACTTTAACCTTGAATAACTTTTTCGTATGGCGTCATTATTACATGGCCGAGTCCCAGTTAATTTTGAACAGTCTAATTCTTCTATCAGGAGGCCTTCTATTGATGTTACTCTACTTAAAACCACGTACGCTTGGCCGGCTGCGAACAAATTTGAACCCAAGTTTACAACAAGCGTGGTCAACCTTACTACCCTGCATTTTGTGAACTATACAAGTCCAGCATGAAAACAATTGGCAATTGGAAGTAGGTATTTGAAGGTAAAAGCTTGATTTAATTTTTGTTCTAGAAATATTATTGAAGCCAACCCTGGATGTGGCATCTATTTCGTGGTGGGCCTACCAACTGCCTATAATAAACGAATGCATATACAAAATTTCGTGTCGGTGCTATTTACCTCTGAGGAGATCTCTAGTACGGAGCCGATCCTGGCAGCAGCATCAGGTCACATTTTTGATTAACATGCATTGTCATTGGTTCTGGACCAGCATGCGAAGATCTGAAGAACCAAATAGTACACCCTTCAGGGCGTTGTATACGCGATAAAATTAGAGGCGTATCTTCACGCCTTTTTTTCAAGTACACAAGTACTATAGTAAAATCCTTAAAGCGCTCTGAGACCGGTGCCTGTGCGAAAGTAACGGTTCACGTTGGATTTGTATTGCTGGAGATTAAATTCATTTGGAAAAACGTTCTCAGGAAGTTTACTCCACATAAACGCAGTTCCCCAAATGAAGAACAGTAATGTTCAAGGTGTACTGAGTTGAACCTCAACACGATGAGCAGCCACAGTTCATTGTTTATTTATAATATGTACCGCTCTTGGTGGAATCCAATGTGCCAAGTCACTTGAGCACTTCCCGTGAAAGTATCTATAGATGTTCGATGTTCTAGACTATCAAGGTTGCAATCAGGCGTATAGCTCTTTTCTGGATGGAATCCAGTAGCTTTAGGGTACGCTTAGGGGCAAAGCTCTATACATGTAAACAATACTCCAAAAAAGGTATGATCTGAGCTTTATAAATCATCAGAAGTTGCTGAGGTGTGTATAATTTTCTGGTTCGGAACAGTGTTCCAAACTTTGGGAGAGCAACCTTTGCAATTCCAGCGACATGATTGTGCCAAGACATATTGGTGTCCATTTTAACCCCCAACAAGCAGAAAGCAAAATTGTCTGTTCTGACATTATTGTATCCGGTTTGGAGATATTTATGTCTGCCTGAAAAAAAAATCATTTCAAATGGGTCACACTGACTAAATTTATAGCTTCACTCATTATTTAATATGTGGTTCGTTTCATCATCACCCTGTTAATTATATTTGTAAACAGTTGTTCACGGGACTTCTTTTTTAAAATCTGTAAAAACCCTTTCGTTTTTATTGAAAAAATGAGAAGAAATGCGTGGCACCATCCGTATTTCAGTGTTGCTACAATTCCTGTCAGAACGATAAATAAAAAATGAACGCCGCCAAATGTTTGCTAGTGTTAGTTTTGGTGGTGATTACGCTACCTAATTTTATTCATTCTTCTTATTGTGAGTAATTTTTTATGTTGATGAATGTTATGACAACAAAAGCAAATAACGTTATCGTTCTTTCTTTTGAAATCATTCAGATTTCATAAAATTCGTTTTCAATTCAGTCTTAAATTTCAAATCCCATTTTATAAAAGTCTCCGTTATTTCCACGAATACAGGGTGTCTTGTACCACCGGCTATCTTACAGTAATCTAGTATAAAAATTAATTCGCTTGGATTTGATACTAAAAAACTTGTCTTGATTGAATTGAAATTATTTTCAGTAAATGGGTATTTGTTTTTGCTAACAACAACATAATATGTTTTCGTCTATTGTCATCATCAGGTCGATTTACCAATAATTATCTTCTATTATTGTGGTCATAGCATGATGGAATCAATAAGGGAATTCCCCCATTGAATGTGTCAGTTACTAGTAAAATAAAATTCATTAGTAGTTCATCCTGAAGATGCCAAAATGTCGAAACAGATATCATTGAAATTGAGAACTGATGTATACTGAAAGTGATTTTATTTCAATCAATTTTTCAAGGAACAAGATGAACAAAATATTTGTACAACAAATATTTATATACTGTTATATTGCCCAAACTAAGATGTCTAATACCTAGTGGTTTGAGTGTTGAATATTGAACACGATCTTCCAAAGGTGTAGCATTTAGATCAGTCCTACGAGGACGTAATTGAAAAATTTTTTCTGGAACTTTTCTATGAGGCTTTTCTGTTTGCATGTGATTTCAGGCTTCATAAAATAACAGTATTGCCTGACTTGAACGAGAGTCTGTACAGACTACATGAAATTTTTACATCGATTCTTTGGACTATTCTAGGGATATTTTGTCCTTTGATGATGATTTTTGATAGGGCGCTTTGTTTCGAAGATACGGAGCGAAAAATAAATTCGATAATAGCAATTTATTAACAAAAATTACATGTAATGCTGCTTGATCTACAAGAACTGTTGAATATGCACGTCAAGTAGACAAATTCAAAATCGTCAAACGTCGCAATATCCCTAAAATATTCCAAGGAATAGTCCTTAAATTTTTTGCCAGATATTCAATAAACACCCTGTATATTTCATCCATTCCGGCGTTTTTGTGGTGAATATAAACTATTTATTGGTGCGATTATAGTATGATGAATTCATAAATCAACTGAGAAAATGCGAAAAACATTTCATGAAATAACCTCATCTGATAATACTTTCCTTAACAAGCCCGTAAAATACAGTTTTTTTGGACGAGAAGAGTTAGATAACCTTCTTCAATCTAAAAAATAAACAAAGCTGGATCAGTAGAGATTATGGAAGGTTATTTACCAAAAAAACAGCAAGAAGCGTTGAGTCGTCCAAGAAAAATGTCTTTCAGGGAAGGGTTTATAATATACGAGTACAATCCATGATTATGATGGACAAAAAATCAGTTACAGTGATAAAATGAAATTTTGATTTTTTTAGCCATTGTGCCCTGTTATGACGACGAAGAATGTGAGCACTTAGATAATGCAACCTGCATTAATTATATATGCAACTGTAATGGAACCAATTTATGTACAGAGAAATCAATAACAGTGGTCACAAGAATAGGGGCGAACTGTAGCAGAAATAGTGACTGCAATATAGAATTTTCTCGGTGCGCAAACAATGTTTGTACTTGCAGAGAGGTTTATGTCGCATCGCCTGACCAAAAGAGGTGTTTAGAGGGTAAGTTTTCAAAAAATTATCGATTGGAATGAAACATTCAATTTTTAATTCATTATCTTACTGGAGACGTTGCAAGTTTTGCAGAAGGTGAATACTTTTGTGACATTTTTATGTCCCTATTTTGAAACCGATTCAAGCGTACTCCTTATTTTCATATTTCTGATATACAGTGTGTCTCGATTTTCCTAAATCCACCCCTATATCTCACTTCTTAGAACTGCGATTTCCATCTATTTCGAAGAATTGCTGAACTTTTGAATGATATTCTTTTAAACCATTTGAAAACATAAAGGTTTTGGCTTCCACTTCTCCAACTTTAGACGAAACAAAAATGTGGGAACCTTCCTTGATTCCAAAATAAACTATTTACAAAAATGTTCAGTTCAAGCAAAGACACAAACTGGAAAAAAAGCCATCTTGAAAAAACTACTCTTATATTAACACGTCATTTTATATTTCGTTGAGTAATAAGTATTTCAAAATCCGAATAATTCTGTGTTACTGTTCGACAACTAATTGCTGGAGAGTTCAATCGAAAAGGAGGTTGGATCCTCAAATGTACTTCCTATTTGAAAATCAAATCTGTTCTCTACCTCATTGTATAGAAATATAAAGCTCTTTGCCGTTCTCTATTCTGTTTGTTTGTTTGCCAGCCACTTTGGGCACTAATAGCGCTAAGAAAATCTATTAAATCTAAAGAACCTAACCAAATAAAAAGGAAATTATCTATTATCGTGAAGCCAACTGTTATTTATGACTTTATTTACGGTTGTAAAACTGAGAAAGTACTGAAAGTGTTAACAGTGAGCTGAAGAACAGCAAGAGCGTTCAAGAGATTTATTGTGTATTGATAAGAAATAAGAGATGACTACTTATGTATTAAAGATAAGGGAAGTATCTGATTTTTTTGGCCCTGTTGAACGAAACGGAAATTTTGATGTATGTACACCCTAAATGAAAATTTGGAATATATTTATGTGATGAGATATTCGTTTTTTGATCGTTGTTGATTTTTCAGAAATGCGTTCGCAATTTCATTATTACAACTTGCATATTCTACCATAATAATAATAATGTGTCTTTATTCTGATCAATCTAGGAAACATATAGATTTTTCACATTAGAAGAATTGATTCATTTAACGAATATATGATACAGGTTCAAATATGGGTGCTTGAAGAACTCTTCTTTGAAATATTTGAATGTTTATTTCATACTAAAACAATCTGTTGCTGTCGGTCCTCAAAGAAAAAAGGCTCATTTGCAGTGATATGAATGTAACTCCATAGAATTATAAATTTT
>WOGR01008748.1:0-11686 GCA_015342045.1 Leptinotarsa lineolata | reverse complement strand
AAATACACGTCGTCCCCATACGAACGACAACTCTCAGAAGTTGAGAAACTTGTGCGAGCTAAGGACTAACGAGGTCTTACCTTTTAACGTGTGATTCATAACACGGTTGCAGAATCACCCCAGCGTCAATCAGATAAATTCTCTCGAGAAAAATATTTGGTAGTGGCCGGAATCGAAACCACGGCCTTCCGATCGTGAGTCGGGGGCACTACCACCGCGCCAATTCCACAACTATATAGGGTGTCTCATTAAAAAAAATAGTTTTCCATCGATAATTATTGATATCTCATTTGAAAAAATAAGGCTTTAGAGTTCTTCAGAAGTCTTCAGATGGTTATACGTAGGGGTATTTTAGCAGTCAGATTACTTCTGCATTAGGTACAGAAGCAGAATCGCATTCAACACAGCGGACAGTAAATAAATATCGATGTGTAGATTATGACAATGCTTATGCACCGAAATATGTTGACGGTGAATGGATACTAGGAAATAAGAATCTTTGCTTTCATGATAAACATATAGTCCTAGATAATGTCGAATTCCAAAGTACTTCTGGTCTTTCGGAATTACTATTTTCTGAAAACCCTGGAAATTACAATGCCTAAAGATCATCAGATGTATAAACAGATATTGGAAAGCACTGCTGCTCAACGTGATAATGAGGTCATTTGAGAGGACAAGACGATAAGAAGAAATTCAATGAAAATATCAAACCCCTTTTCAAAAATAAGATTAAGTCTAAACGTAAAGATACATCACGGGGTGAGTCGTCTGAAACCAGGTCGTCACCATGTAAAGAGATATTGGAGAAACAGTGTGAAGCGTTCAACATTTTGGAGTGGGAGGATCCGAATATTTTGGTTGATCGATTGAGATATTTGATTGAAGGATATAACCCTAATGGTGAAGAAATCACTTTGATCATTACTGAACTAATACTGACAACTAATGTAACACACAAAACAATTTGAAAAAGCGTTTTAAACTAACGTTGCCACGAAATTATTTAGTTTTTTAAAGGATACCATCTAATAAAAACATTATTATGGTTTTTGCTTACTTTCTTTTATCAATACCTCAACATGAAATGAGTTTTGAGTATATTGCAATAAGTTTTGAGTGTATTTTATCAAATTTTGGTAACCACATGATTTTAATTTATTTTATCTTAATTGTTGCAATAAACTTGAAAGCAATAACATTTTTGAATAGAGAATGATGAGACCTTTCAAACGATATCACAAACCTATAATTCCCATTTAAAAAATTGGGGGTTTTACCTGTCATTCGAAGGGGTTGAAGGTAGGGGTGGCATTTTTACGTAGAAGAATGTCAAATTATAATTTACAGTTGACGTGTTTCGGAATAATGAATTTATTCCATTCAGCTTTTACACACTGTATATCACATACATGGAGCTAAATTAATGAAGTATCTCAAAATTCTTAATATAAACTTGAATTTCCTTACCTTATGTTCATGATTGATTTTCAGCTTCTTGAACTTCTTCTGGTCAATGCCAGGAACTTTTGCTTTATTAACATCAGATCCGATCAATGTTGACTGCTCTTCCAATGCCATGTTATTGGTGCTTCCAATGGCTTCTTCAGAACCACCCACACTACTCACTCCCTCATTTTTTTTCACCTTCATGTGATCTGGATTTTTCCGCATCTTAGGTTTGAGGGGCGTACCATCTGGGTTGAGTTTGTTCTTGTTCTTGATTACTACAGAATTTCGCCCCCTCAATGAAATATGAAGAGGTGGCACTCTTAACTCTTCTCCAGCAGCCATTAACGAAGTAGACGCTTTTTTCGGCTGTTGATTGATGAAGCTAACATCAACTTTATATGCCGGATGTACTGGCTCAGATTTTTCCAATTTCAATCTCAATTTTATTTTCTCAGGTTTAAGAGCAGGTGAATCTCGCCCACGATCTCTTACCTTGGAGTTTTTTATCCTGGGAGGCTTGTTTGTATCGCTTGACCGAGTTTCATTATCACTTTGATCGGTGGTGGTGTCAGGTCGAGTAGTTGAACAAGTATCATCATCTGAGAGAGCAGCCGGTGAAGGTAAACCAGTAAAAACATCTTTCATTTCCTCTGTGTCACTCTCTCCACTAGATTGTGGTTCTAATTCTCCCGTCAGTGGGTTAATGAGAAATTTTCTGTTATCATTCAATTCAGCTAACTCTTCAGCAGAAGATATAATATTGGAGTGAACTGCCAGAAAGTCTTCAGGTAGCTCGGGAAGTGGACTTTGAGTTAACTCCCTTTCCAAGGTTGGCAGTAATTCATCCAAATCATCAGGTTTCAGATCAGTTAGAGTAGGAGTTAAATCCATTAATGAATTACCATGCACTAAAGAATCCCAAGGCCTTGATATTGCAACTGAGTATGGTGGTGGAGATGGTAAACTTCTCCTCAACATAGTATTACTCAAATTTGTGGGATTTACACTTGGCATTTCCATTGTATTTGATACAGAAGATATTGGAGCGGATGTAGCCAAAGTGATTTGTGCCAAAGAAACAACTGAACCTCCAATATTAGCTGAATTTGAATGGGAAAAACTCTTGATGTGTTGTGGCAAGTAACTAGTGGTATTTTTAGAAAGCAACCCACTCGGTTGAGGTATTTTTTTCACATTATTCGTAGTTTGGTTCATAATAGAACTTTTCTGTTGAGCCGTAGGAATGGGATTATTTCCAATGGAGATATTTGTAGATGGTGTTTTGACTAAATTGGATATGAAACTATTTTTATTAGGAAAGTTATGCTTCATTTGACTCAAAACAATGTTTGGTTGATTCATAGCAAGCCCAGTTGTAGGTAAAGAACTTTGTTGTACCAAAGGGTTCCTAGGCTGTCCTGAAGTTGCAGTTTGCGTTTGATAAATATTGGTTTGATGTACAGCGATTGCTGGCTGGGTTATAGTATTAACTTGCGGTTGTGTAGAATGTGAAAGAATATTATTGTTTTGGGGTAGAGGATTATTTTGCAATTTTGATTGTGGATTACTGTTGTTTTGTATGCCAGATACTGAATGTTGTTTAACCTAAAAAAAAAAATATTTTTATTTTACCGTAGGATTTTTCTTTAACTCAATTATAACTGTTGAATAAACTTACCACTGAAGAAGAAAGCATCCGATGGTATTGAGGTGGGGGTGGCGGCAGTGGTTTGTTCATCACTCCTGTTGTACTTGTCAGTATGGTGCTATTCTGCCTAATGGAAGTACTAGTTGATAAGGCGCTTGGTGATATACAGTTATTTACTAGCACATTGGCCTGAGGAATCGGTGTAGAGTTGCTAGGTTTGACTATAGGGGAACTAGAGACTCCAACCGAATTCACTAGCGTAGTAGTTGCTGGAGGAGTCCGAGCAGATACCTTCGGACCACTGCCAGACTCTTTGGACCCATCATTTTGTAGAAGATTAACAAGAAGAGGACTCGAAATGGTGACAGGTGGATGCTTGCCAGGATATGGTGGGGGCAAAGACTTGAAAGGTGTTTCGCGATTAGCATGTCTAACCTAATAAACATAAAAAAGTTAAGAAGTCTGATTATAAAATTGTTAAGAGACAAATACCTGGTTCATACTGGCGAAAGGAAATGGACCAGTAAATGCCTTTCCATTATTACCCACTTTGGGTACCACCGTGTCTGTGGGGCATACCACATTTGGTGATTTAAATTGCACTTGCATATTGTTGGTGTCAACAGAAGTTGATGCTGCATTGGTTTGCAAATAATTCACAATTCCAAAATCTGAATTGTGTTGACTACTACTTCCACTACTACCACCACTAGTAGTTGACCCATCTATAAAACAAAATAATTGAATTAGCAAAACCAAGATGACTGGCTATAAAATCACAAACAATATTCATGAGAGTAATAGTGTCATATTTTGACAAATAACTAGTAAAATTTTTAATTTGCATGATTCATTTCTTGAGAATGTTAAAGTAAAAATCAAGAGTATGGTATATTTGACGAAAACGCCATTTGTGGGATTGATAGAAAGCTCAGTCCTCGATAATCAAGATAAACAGGACTCCCCAAGACAGTCAGTTTGTCCTCTGCTGCTTTCACTGTAAGGAAACTAGTCCATTCTTGAATTTTTTTTCATTTCGTTAAAATAACGGAAAAATCAAAATTGGCGTGGTTCATCTAAAGAAAATTTTGTGATCTGAAAATAGAGGGTCTGCTTTTACCACTGTTAAACTAGCAGAACTACTTTGAATTTTTATATTTATTTTCAGGACATAATTTTAGGCTAATTTTCTACTCTATTCCAGAATAATTTTGCTTATCATTAATGGAGATATCATGGGTTCTGCCAGCTCGACATTGAGCTAGCAGAACCCAACCATAGAAAAAACATTTCCTTGAATCAGACTTTGTCATAATTTTAGGCTCTTATTGCCCCTCATCGCAGATTTTCGTTTTTTTTTAATCTGTGGGTTCTGCTAGCTTAAGCTACCACAATTTTCTTAAAAAAGCAATGCGTTGAAAATCGACAATAGGGAGGCAATATGAGTCTAAAATGAAACTAAAATTATGACGTAGTCCAGTGTTTCTCAAAGTGTGTGTCGCGGCGCCCTAGGGCGACGTGGAAGCTTTACTGGGGCGCCGTGGACCACGGGAGAGTTTCAACGTTTTACAACTGGTAGAGTAGAATAAATATCAAATCAGAGGGTTCATGAATTTCGTATTCAGACTATTCTATACTGCCATTATGCACTAGCGACTAGTACAAGGTTACTAAATTATTATAGTGTAGTCTTATCGTTCGGGGCACCGCGATAACCTTCAAAAAACATAAGGGAGTCGTGAATTCGAAAAGTTTGAGAAACACTGACGTAGTCTGATTGCAGAAATTGTTTTTTTCTGTGATTGGGTGTTGCTAACTCAACATTAGGCTAGCATCTCACTGATTTTCTACATGTTACTTTTGAAAAATCGGTGAGTTCTACTAGCACACATCTCATTTATTTGAAATAACACAGAAAATGGGTGATAGTGTAATTTTAAGCCTAGAATGCTTCTTAAAATTTCCAACATGTTTTGATTACCCACAATATTAAAGATTACCTCAAAAAAGCTATCTAAGCTTTCTGTATTTTCAATGAGATGATTGAAAGAAACAAAACTACCCAAAAATGATTGCAAAAAGTAAGGAATTTCGATTTTTCTGTGCTTGCATAATGGTGAAAACTGGATCCTGATAATTTATTTTCAAGTCACAGAAAATCGATTATGAGGAAAAGCAGAAAAGGAATATTTCAATGCAATAGTTAACCAATGCCAAGAAGTTCAAAAAATATTTGTTGGGATAGAAAAGTGCATCTTTTCTTTGAATTAGTTCCCATTATTGTGTGAATTGTTATATGCTCTATAGTTTTTATTGATTTGTTTACAATGTTATAACACAAGTTATTCCAATATTTCGATAAAATTTATTATCATCTTCAAGGAAGAGCTACAAAAATACTAAAAAAAATTTATTAAAATCCATTCTAATTTTTAGCCGCGATTCAGTATAAAATATATCAATTGGTGAATTATATTAAAAACGTAACTCTTCTTGATAATGCTAAATTGATATCATTTGATGTCAAACAATTATTTCAGAGTATTCTGCCAAGTCAAAGTCAAAATATGCTTTATTGTCAGAAGATTCATATCTTATTGACAAAGCTTGGTTGATATAAAAAAAACAAAATTCACATATTAGCTACTGCTACTCAGTCAGATAAAACTATATACTATAAAATAATATACATTGCTAGTGCATTGATTAAAATTTTCAAGTAGATACTAAACATAGTATATACAACAAAAAGAACAGAAAAAGATAATAAAAACAGTTTGTATTTACAAAGTACAATACAAAACCTAACACCATAAAGTAGATGCATTCAATATTATGCTTCACAGACTCTTGAATATTCCACTATTGGAAAGTAATTTTCAGAGAGATCTGACTTTCATCAAACAAATCGCTACCAACAACGGTTACGAGGTAGACATTATAGGCTCCATTTTTTTTTCAAAAAACTACAAAAACAAGCCATGATCCAGGTCTACCCAACTTCAAGAAATGATAGTGTCCGTTATAGGACATTATCATATATTGGTGACCACACCAATAATATTGCTCGTTTAAAAAGAAATGCTTGGACGTTGCTCACAGGACAAATAATAATTTAAGAAAATTTATTAAAAACAATGAAGAAAAACTTCAAAATCGGATAAATCAGGATTAAGTAAGTTGACTTATGGCTCTTGCCCAAAACTTTATATTGGCCTAATGTAGATAACATTTTCCCAAAGAATTGAAGAACATAAAAGTAGTGTCTTGAAAGGAAAGACCAATTCCACATTTGCTAACCATCTTTTACCAGAAAGACATGAGTTTAATCACGACTATGATGTGTTACATTTAGAAGAGAAAAGTTTGAAACAATCATTAAGAATGTTTAGAAATAGATTTAAGAATTTGGGTCACTTACTGAATGACCAAACAGAATTAAATAACTCCCTGTAATTGAATATTTTTTTAATGATGAAAGTGGTAACTAACTAATAGATAAACAAGTAGAATCAAGACTTAGGTAAGGTATTTGTTCCTGGGGTGGATCTTCCACAGTAGGAAATGTTTTATAGCACAAAAGGGAATTCTGAAGTGCATAGCAAATTATTCAGAGAATCATGCAAGGCACTTTTTAAGGAGTAGGGTGTCCTAACTTCAACATCAGTTTATATTTTTGAACTGTGTATGTATGTGTTTAAAATTAAATCAAATTTTACAACAAATCTGAAATCATTTGCCCTTAGCTAGATTCAAAGTAATGTCATGTGGACCGGAATACATTGGTCCAAAGATATACAGCCACCTTCCAGATCATTTAAAGTCCTTGAAAGTTTCTCTGAGTTCAAAAAATCATTGAAGAACCATTTATTAGAAAAACGTTATCTCAATTTGTATATTGTACTGACACTATCTACACAATTTTGTCTGACTGGAAAAAAAGAATTATTGTTATTATTGATTTCATTCATTACATGTTTATTTCAATGAGTTTTCATGGAGTTCATTCTTGAACTCGGGTAAACGTTTTCAACACTAATTAGGGAGGTAAAATTCAGGTACTTCAAATTGTAAAAATATATTTAAAGCATTGAATATTAAGATTTTAATTAGTATAGATACGGCTGAAGAAGCAATTGTATAGATAAGCACGTGTTGCCTTTTTGTAAAACTGTGTAGTGAAAATCTCATAATAAAGTATTGAATCTAATATATTGTTGTATTGGAGTATGGTATCAGAGGTTGACAAAAAACTGACAGAAATTTTTAAACTGGTTGGATTGGCAAAGAAATGCATGCATCATACAAATTACTGGCAGTTTAACGTCAACCACCAAACGTGAATGCCTAAAGTGGGTTGAAAAATATGGGTCATTCCGATTTATTGAATCAATTCAAACCGAAATTTTACACACTTTCAACCATTAAGGCTGTTCAAGCAGTAAGCTGCAGCATGGAACAAGTACACTTTTCTGTACTTATATGAAAATATTGTATATTTCTTTGGATTAAAATCACAGTAAATACTTGGATGCGTACACAAAACTCAACAATAGGCAAACGGTAGTAGTGATGTTTCAGAATTTTTCAAGTTTTCAATCGTCGATCAGACTCCTAAAAAATATTCAATGCGAGACCTCAAAAGGCCAGAGTTGTGAGTTTTATATGAGTAGTAGCTGACAGTCACCCCTCATAAGTCAGCAGAACCACTTTGGATATCACACTTATTTTCAGGCCATAATTGCAGGCTAAATTTATCTCTATTCCAGAAATTTTCATTTGTTATTCATTAGATATATCATGTGTTCTGCTAACTTGATGTTAAGCTAGCAGAACCCAAAATACCTCTGTTAAATGAAGAGCAGAATATTCTGGAATAGAACTACAGAAAAAACATTTTGTTGAATCAGACTAGGTACCTTCATAGATTTAGGCACCCATTACAACCTATCATCGATTTTCAATGTGCTATTTTTTTAGGTAATGGTCTCTGCTAGCTTTACTGTTGAACCACGAAATGAATCTAAAATTAGCAATATATTTCTATCTCTCACCCACTAAAAGAATATTTTCAGAAAATTAATTCTGTTCCTATCATGCATGTCTGAGGTAATCATCAAAAAATATTCAATTTTAGGAGCGAAAATGTAACCAATAGGCTGATGAGGAGGCCTAAAATTATTTGCCAGCTCAACAGTAAACAGTTCCTAAAGTGAGCCTTACATTGAATCAGGTACTTGAGAAACCCCAGTTGTACACAAACTAAAACTTGTATTAAAAACAAAAAATGTTTCAAAACCTGACAAGATGTGATAACAAAAACATTATATCAGGTTTGCAATGCTTTTTTGAGCTGGAACAGTTGAGATAGTAGATCTGTATTACTTTTTACTATGTAATCAAAAAAATTAAAATTAATTTAATTTTGAGACGAGCAGAACCTAGGGTGATATCTCTGTTAAATAAAGAGCAAAAATTTCAACTGACTAAACAAATGACCTACAATTATGGTCTGAAAATAAATATAAAAGCGAAGTGGTTCCTTCAGGGATATGACTTTTTCACAGCAAAGATCCAAGGAGGGTACCACAAGGAGCTGTTCTGGATTCAACTACTTTCATGACTAGATTTTTGATTCCTATTAAAAAAAGTTTACAATACATTTTTTGAATCCCAACATATTTCATTTCACATTTCTGGGAGATATGTAGGTAAGTTAATGTAAATGTCATAAATATTTTACATGAAAGCCAATAGAAACTTATATTTTTAGTTCATATATTTGGAGGGTGTAGGCTTTGACCTGTTTATTATTTTTCAGATTACAGTACTATGCAAATATTTGGTAAATGTTCGTTTATCCAGTTGATGCTAGTTTTTGCAAAACTTTCTACTTTTGAAGACGCAGCTCCTTAAAGGTCGAAATTGTGATATTCACCCGAATCAAATATTTTCACAAAATAATAAATGTTGATATCATTAACATAAACTTTTTTTAGATTCACCTTATGAATGATATAATGAAATCATTGCTTCCCTAGAGTAGTTTTATTTGTTGACATCATGAAAAGTTGAAGTCAAGAAATGAAAAATATGTTGTCAAACTGCAAAAGTTTCATTCAGGATTTTGAGGAGAAATAGAAGTGGCCAGTGAATAGAAATCTGCAGCATGTGATTGAGAAAAGGGAGAATTTTACAAGAGTTTCTAAAATAGTCAATTTTTTGATATTTGAGTGACTGTATATCTGAAAGTGACTTCAGTTTCATATCAGTGAACAAAAAACAAACAGAAGTTAGAGGGAGTTGGAAAGCAAACATTTACCAAACATTTGAACATTTTATATAATATGAATATAATTACTTTGAACAAAATTACCTTGGGAGGTTCTCAGAATTATTTCTCGAGGTTCCGAATTGCCAGATTCACCTGCCAATTTGAGAGATATCCACTCGTCCCCCTCAACATGAACACTAAGTATCCCAAGTTCCGTGAGTTTTTGTGAGCCTTCATTGGCTAGTCGTCTGAAGCGTAACGCTGCATCCCTAGGAATAGACAGCGTTACACGCACCGAGTTCCAGGGCTCCAGCTTGCGTAGTTTCACTGTATCACCCAAAATTTCATTCAACCTGTTCAACACTTTGTTCAGCTGTGTAGGGAACCTGGGGTCTGTCAGGTCCCCTTCACAGGTCAAAACCGTAGATAGTTCTAATTGTCCGTCACTATTTGCTGCCATTAAAAATCAGCATAATGATGTACATTTGCTACTATCGCCAGCCACATTTTCTCGAAAAGCCATATGAAGCACTTCAGGCACCTGGAAAATTATCCCTAGTAATCACTGCTATAAAGATGTACTCATCAATTACACACAGAAAATATTACTTGTTTCCCAAAATGTGCAGCCGTTAAAAACAACAGACTTTTAAGAAAAAATTACGAATGCGGTATAAGCAAGTAATATTAAACCCATTCCCGTAACTAAAAGCCACCAATATCGCGAAATGGAAAGATGGAACTGATCGCAGCCATCTTGTTCGACGGACGGGGGAGTGTTATTCCATGTGTTCAAATGGATATTTTATCACTCACAAACTTAATTACACTTTAAAAACTTTCAAACTAGCTGAATACTATTTCAAAGAATGTTTCTGCTGAGTTTGCAGTGATCCTCTCATACAAAAGTCCAAAAATTTGTTACGGAAATTGATTTGCTTACGGCCAAGAAACATTATAGGTATACCCCATTTTATGTGACATACTTTTGACACTCAAACCCAGAAAACTGGCTGGAAAGTCCTGCGTAGCACTTATACGATTAAACAATAAGATCACTGATTTGTAGAATTTTGTGTAAAAAGACTGTAAAAACACTCATAATCTTATTACAAATAATTAAACGCTTTCAACAATAACAACTGGACGCCATTCGTCATGCGTGAACTGAATGCGCAAAGTCAAGAGTCAAGCTGGTGGAAATCGAACACGAATTTTTTTTTGACATTTCAATATAGATTTGAATGAGTCCATTTTATAACAATTTTTCATTTTTTCTGTTATTGGAAAGATAAACGCATAAATATTCTTTGATTGAGGAATAATTCGTCTTTAGAATTCCATTATAGGAGGAACTAATGACCTCTGTTCGTTTGCAATTTCAATCACACATCTCACTCTATAGCGTTTTCCTTTACTAAAACCAGTGGCAAGCAAGTGCATTGCTTGTATTCCATTAGTAAAACGGATGTCAGTTCGCTTGTTTCATTGGAAGGGGACACCTAATGCATTATGATGTACAGGATAGAAATCGTAATACACAGAAATTTACTCCGTTATAACAATAGAAATCGCATTAGATTACACAGTACAATATAGAAATGTACAGCGGCATAACGTACAGTTTTGTAACGTAATCCATCATAATATACTTCCTCATAACGTACTTTTTCATAACGTACTCCGCCATAACGGTAACGCATCATAATCACAGAATAGTACTACTATTCTGTGTCATAATATTCAATCATAAACACAATGCATCATAAAATCATTCCATCATAACAGCAACGCATCATAATTTCAAAGGATCATATTCGTAATCGGCAGAAACCGTAACGCGTCATAACGTACTTCACAACGTAAAACATCATAACGTAAAGTATCATAATGTACTTTGTCATAATCCTAAAATCCATGTGTTTGTTTATACTGTGTGAGAATAATAACGGAAGTTGAAGTTTTGAACTCATTGAAGATCTAAAAAGAGCCCTGTGATACTGAAGGAGCTCAAGTATGATGAAATCCTTGGATTTATTCATTCATTGTTCCTAATTTTTCATAATTCTGCAATAACATGCTTAGTGAAATTTTGAGACAGTTGGCTGCCTTGAAGACCCATTCACACCACAAAACTAATTGCGAACGAGTTGGCCACAGATTCCACAGAATATGAGTTGGCCATTCGCCATTTTATGTGTTGACACAGAACACCCTAACTACACAGAAGCGTAAGTGAAAGGCGGCACTTTGATCTTCAAGGGGCGATTTTTCGTGACCTTGCCCCTCTCCTCAGTATTACATCTGTCACT
>WOGR01008747.1:0-10391 GCA_015342045.1 Leptinotarsa lineolata | reverse complement strand
GAGACTGGAAATTTCTCGCTTCACATTGAAGCTTACCGCCAGTTTGACAACTATCGGACAAGAAATAGTTTCTGTCCAGTCCCCTAGATGGCGTTACACGAGGAAACGCACGTTAAGCGTAAAGGAGCGGTGAAGTTTGTGTTAAAAGCAAAAAAACCATTTTTGAATTAGCCATCGCCCCCCTAAACCGCTTCAACGCCACCGAAACTTCCCTGTGCCCTCTACTCCCCCCTATAGGCCCACTTTGAGAAAGACCAATAAAAAGTATACGCTGGCGAAATGCTGGGTTTTGTTAAACAGGCAGAGCTAATAGTAACCCTTTGAATCTAATTGTATATTTGGGTTAAAATTTACTCTCGAGAGAAAACTCACCGAAAACTTTAATTAATTAATCAGGGGTAACATACGTTATCCCTGATTACAATATAACGAGTCAAGATGAAATTGAAAGTCTCTATTTTCAGGAGAAACGCCCAAATGTTTGCCAGCTATGGCAGGAGCGCCTTCCTTAGTTGTGCTGCTTAATTTATTATAATCGAGTTCATATTCTCCTATCAATTGCTCAACTGCGGAATAAATATCACTTGCCGATGTAGTACCTATCAATGGAACGCACTTCAATAGTTCTTCAATTATTTCAAAGTTACTGTTAATGCCCCGTACAAAAACAGCAAGTTGAGCTGTATCAACAGTATCAGTGCCCTCGTCAACAACCAGTGGAATTCCTTAATTTTCTTCTTCAGTCGAATAACCAGATTTTGAGATGAATCATTCATTCTTGAAGCAAGTGTTTTTTGACAGCGAAATATTTTCAATTATTGACTTTTGAAATGAAAATGCAACATCGGTAACTATCAGCATACAGTCTTTAATAAAATCACCACCGGTGATTATATTTTCACTCAGGACATAAAGACTTGACACTAAGCGAATATTGAAAAAATCACGGAACAATTTCCCATTCTGTCTACGAACACAGAACAAAAAATAATGTTGTATCTCCGTTTCAGATCGATGTTTCGAAACTGAAGAACGTGATTTGCATATTGGAGAGATGCCGAAATTCTTTTGCCTAGCTTCATTGCTCTTCCTCATGTTTCAAGCATGTGAGTCTCAACAAGAACAGAGAACAGTGTTAGACGTATTGACACCACTATTGAGACTATTCAAAGGAAGTGTTGAACCTGGGATAAAAAGAATCATAGAATCGCGAGCAAACAGGCAGCAGCTTGAGTTTTTGAATGTGAGTATTTGTTACAGTTCAGTTGCACTGATTAAATTTGTTTTTATGACTGTCTAAGAGTACAAGAAGTGGATGATTTTTAATTTCTCGATTTTGGAGTTCAGTGAAAGCTAGAATGAAGCAAAAGTTTGTGAGACCGCTTGAAATTATTTTGTCGCGCGATAGTTTTAAGTTTGCAATAACTCCTGATACATTGATTCAAATTATTCCTTGCATAAAATAACTGTCTTTTTGATGCTCCCAGCAGAGTAATGAAACTAGGTTCTTCCAACAAGGAATTCCGAACTTTGATAATTGATAACGGCCAACTTGTTGAAGCTACATCTGTCAAATTAGTAGTCATTAATTCAGTCTGTTTTGCCAAACCACCATGGACGGATATAACATTCAACAACGCTTGCAAATGATGACATTGTTCCATAGAAATTGATATCCTGTTTGGGCAACGTACCGTGCGCTTCGCACATTTTACGGTCGCCATAATCGTCCTACCCAGAGCACCATTCACCATGTGTCGTACGTCGACTAAACGCAAGATCTACCGAAAACATCTCCGCTGTCTGTGTGAGTGTAGAAATTTGGTGTTTCAACTTGGGTCTGCACCCGTACAGAATTCAACTGGAGGAAGAGATTTGGCTGGGGTATAACGACAAAAAAACAGAATGCATGTACTTATAGGCCAGAAGGGATGAAAGGCTCCCAGTCATGAGAATAAATGGAAGAGTAATTGAAGCCTGGGAATACCTGGGAATTGTGGTAGACTCTGGATTATTATTCATAGACCACTACAAGGAGGTTAGAAAAAACTAAGCACATTGGCAGGGAAAATGAGGAGGTGGACCAGGACGAATATGGCACCCAGGAGGGAATGTGCCAGAGTCATTTATGAAAGAGTAGCGAAGCCTGCGATGATGTATGAGGTACAAGTGTGGGGGAGTAGAGTCCATGACAGTAGAATCAGGAGACAACTGAGTGCAGAACTTATCAGGAAATCGAAAATGTTCTCTCTCTCAAATATACCGCAATAAACCGCGAAAAACAACACCATTACCAAAAATCACCTCGCGAATTCTTTAATAATCCACCAGAACTCTATAGGAAGTCCAACCAACCTATTTTTGAGTTCGCACGCTCCTGACTTTCCACTCCAAGTCAGCTAGCCAAACATAAGTTATTATTTATCTCTTTCAAACCGCCTCGCGAAACCATGTCTTGAAATACCTCTCATATTTCGACAACTCTCAAACTTTCTGACACTCTGCAGAAAATTCAACCGGTCCACTACTGACCTCGCACGTTACTGCGCTTTTTCCCTGAACGCACCTAGCTAAATAAGAGGCGAATAACTCACAAATACCGCGTTCACTACACGAAACAGTGACCTGAATCTCTTCGTACTTTGGTCCACCCGAAGAGCCTTCCAGGACTCTATAAGTATCCAATCAGCCCAATCGAAGATTCGCGCAAGACTCCCCCAAATCATCTGAACCGCGAACAATCAACGGCACAGAAACCCTTGAAGACACATTGTCTTCAGGGACTTGCCCCTGGGTTGAAAGACCAAGCCACCCGTAGGTTCGCGCAAGACTCCCTTAATTTATTTTCCGCATTTTCCAACTGATTTCTCTTGAGGGGGTGGAATTCGAATTCTCCCAGAGAGTTCCTGTCCAACCTAAAAGCTCTAAATTATTTCACCGATTCGTACCCTTAACTCCCTCTTCAAATCCAGTGGATGAGATGGCAAGAATTACCGGCTCACCACATCCAATGCCGTAATCCTGCCACTGACATACAGATGTCACTGCAAGGGTCATTTCGAATTCTATACCTATTTTTTTGTTCAGAAATAAAGGCGTTTTGGTATGTAGACATCGTTAAATTAACGATGTTTGTTTAGTCTCGGCTATGACCCTCTGAACTCTCAGAAAATATATTATATTTCATTATGGGACAATTCTGACAATATCTATTCGACCCTTCAGCAAAGTTAATAGCAAAGTTCTTAAACCGTCGACGCGATTAATTTTTGAGATTTTATTTTTCTTTCAAGTGGCGGAGCCCTACGTGACCTAAAGTCGTTACTAGAAGTTGATAACGGTTTCTTTAAAATACAAAGACCCTTGTGTTATAATATTAATACTTTTTTGAAATTTTATTTCCAACCTATACTATATGACATCGTTAGCGCTCCACCCAGAGCTGTCGCTGACATCTGAACGATGTTAAATTCCACACATGATGGCATCAATAGGTCTTTCGACGATATCTCACGACGATATAAATCTGAAGGTAGAAAGGGCTTGATGGAAGACCCTATACAGGGAACTAAAGATTTTTCTTTTTCGATTTGGAGTTAAATAAAAACTAGGAGGAAGCAGAAGTTTGTGAGACCACTTGAATTCATTTTGTCGCGCGATTTTTTTCAATTTTGCAATAACGTTTTCTTGGATGTTACTTATATAAAATAACTATCTTTTCAATGATCTTAGTTGTCAAACTATTTTGATCATGAAGTGATATCTGACGAGCTAATTAACTTTGGATTGTTTCAGAAAGCTGCCAGAAAATCCATGGGAGACTTTCCCTGCGATTTGAACATCGCGAGTAGAAGTGCAGAAGTTCCAAAAACGGCCCACGAAGTGAGGCCTGCTGATATTGATGTCGTCGGAGCAATTGGAGACAGCCTAACTGCTGGTAGTGGGATATCTGCAACTTCACTCCTTCTGGAATTGAATGATGAAAGAGGAAAATCTTTCTCAATAGGTAATTGTCGTAACACGTTTAATAGTCATGACTATTCAGACTGCAGGTCTACAAGATTAGAAGAAACTCAGTTAGAAATTGAGTCGTTGAATTGTATTGATATTGTATTGATCTGAAGATGGTCTATATACACTCCAGTGTATATCGATGACATGCGTCATCAATACTTGACACGAATCAATATCGTTTGACACTTACTTGTTGTTTATGGAAGAAAAAATATTTTAGGAACTATGAATTCTACTGAATTTTTTCTAAATTTGCCGTTGCTTCCTGTACTATTGAAATTACCGAAGAAATGTAACTGTTTTTCATACTTTTCTTAAAAGACTAAAGAAGTTCTTGGACCTTTTGAAAATATTTTTCTGAAATGTGCCGGAAAACATATTTTGATGGGGAGGATTCCAACTTTTTATTTGAAGAGATAGACCCATTGTTACTCCGGCGTAGTTTTCGAAATCAGGAAGTTTTTTAAAAATATTTTGCCCTGTGTCCATTTTTTTGAAAAGTTTCCGTGCAAATAAATTTTATAGTGGGCAAAATAGTTGTTTACAATTTTTCTGTAGCTTACGTAGTGCGGAAAGTAATGACAAAAAATCTGCTTTCATTTACGACACCAAAAATACAGCATATTTTGAAACTTTCCTTGGAATCAATTTTACGGATGATTTCTTAAACAATTTGCAACAAATTAGTCATTGGTACAGGTGATACTATAATCACGTTTTGAAATCAATCTTTATACTCTCTTTTTCATAAGTATTTGTATGAGAAACTAGAAAAACATTTATTATTCATCACTGTAGAGGTTAACGCTGTTAAATTTAATTGTTCTGAAATACTTATTTGATGAGAATCAGTCTGCCATCTACCGGAAGTTCGTAAACTTCCCAATGGCGATCACACTCCCGTTTCAGTTATTCCTCAGTAGATGGCGGTATAAATGCGAAGCATTTTATTGAACTAATTCGTTCAGAGGATATTGTAATCACTTTTTTTCTTGAAAACTCTGGTTTTCACGGTGGAGGTTTATACTTTGTTGATCAAATATTCTGTAACCTCTATCATACTTGTTTGAATGAAGTAAGTCTGCCATCTACCGGAAGCATAGTAAACATAACATGCAATCATACATCAGCTTCTGCTTCAGCAATAGATGACAGAGTTGATTTGTACAGGAGATACTATCACCTTTGTATATAGACTAATTTGTAAAAAAAACTTTGTTTCGTGCACACTTTATCAAACACTACTCTTTTAGAAAAGTTTCATGTGAAATTTCCATTACGAAACATGTGCATCGAATAATTGAAATTTCGTGGACTAGATTGCCAAACAAAAGTTTTCTGTTTTCAACTTAATTTTTTTCACACTCAATTTAGGAACTATACAGGGTTGTTAACTGTTAATATAATGAATGAACTTCGCATGAATTACTGAAAGATAATTCGTATCCACAAACTTTTTGCCAATGAACCTGATGTTAACAGTTATTTTCACATTCACAGGAGGGCAAGGCGATTGGAGATCCTACCTCACCCTGCCAAACATATTGAAAGAGTTCAACCCAAATTTATTTGGATACGCTCGTGGAGCATCCATAACTATCGAACCAGATTCTCAATTCAATGTGGCGGAAATTGGGGCGATATCTAGTGACATGCCTTTTATGGCTAATGTTCTGGTCCAAAGAATGAAAGAAGATCCTAGAGTTGATATAAATAATCATTGGAAGGTGAGGGTAACAGAGCTCTTCGACATAGTTCATGTTGGACAAATAAAAATAAATTAGTATTAATAAAAATTAAGGGATTTCAAACCACGTTACTTCACGACGTTTCGATCGTTAGTATCCACAATCGTCTTAATGACTGGTCATCATTAATTTGGCGCCCAACGTGGGGCTCCAACTGAAAATGAATATGACTATCTTTCAGATTGAACATTGGGTCATCAATAATATTTTGGAAATGTTCCTATCAAACAGAATAATTTTGTTTTTTTCTGTATTATCGAGCTGATCCTGTTTTAATTTTTCAGTTGATAACTCACATGATTGGAAATAACGATTTCTGTACTGAAATCTGTTTTTACGAGAACCCGTATGACGTACTTGAGAAGCACAGGCAAGACCTCATAAAAGTGTTGAGAACGTTTCGAGACAACTTACCAAGAACAATAGTGATCGTTCTTCCGCCTCCTAGTAAGATATTTTCAATGTATGGATTTTTTAATTTGTCTTAAGTTTAAAATTGAAAACAATTCCATAATTTTTCATATACACCCGGAGTCTTAGGAAGTTGATTCAAAATTAATTTTCACTGCTGTATATACAGTGCAGTCCTTTCAAAACGAGCCACCCTGAATAACTTTTGGAACAATGATTTTCAGGAAAAATTAAAAAACACGTCACCAATAGTATACAGAGGACACATTTTTACATATTCACATCTGATGTAACTTCCCCTATCGCACCCCCAGAGAATGTAACCATTTTTTAAATGGATCCCCCTATATTGTTTCGCAATTTCAGATGCGCCATGATGAGTAGATTTCAACAAAGCATAAAACATATGGTCTGAAGTTTATGGTTTGGGAGCTACAAATTATTTGAGTTGAAAACGAGCCTCTCTGAATGAACTTCTGTACAATCTGTTACCTAGGTTTCATAGTTGTTTTTGTGAAGTATACTTCAAAAAAGTCTTATTTTGCGTAGTTGAGTTTGAATTCGATATTCTCTTCATTTTGTTTTTGTCTCATTTTATAATAACGATTAACTATCACGTGAAGTTACAATTGGTGTTTCTGTTTTTGTGAATTCTTGAGAAGTAAGGGTTTATACGCTTCGAGAACGGATTGAAATATTGAGTTTGTACTACCAGAATGGAAATAGTGCTAGAGCTGCTTCCCGTATGTTCAATGGTGATTATCCAGGAAGAAATTAACGACACAAATACGTTTCGGAATTATTGAACAAATTTATGGAAACTGGATCTGTTAACAATAAAAATCATAACCATTCAGGAGTTGTCAACGATGAATATATTTGTACTGCAGTTTTAGGGCACGTTGGAGTAATGGAAAATTCACAATCTCTTACTCAGTCATCCCGATAATCAGGAGTCAGTCATACAAATGTTTTTTGTATATTTCTTGTATATAATTTGTTTTTCGGATGAAAGTACGTTCAGTTTGAATGAAGAGGTGAATCGGAAAAATTGTCGATATTGGAGTGATACGAATCCTCATTTATAACGTCAAGTTTATACCCAACGACCTCAAAAATTGAATGTTTGGGCAGGAATTTTAGGTGACCACATCATAGGACCTTTTTTTATCGATGATAATTTGACTGGTAATGAATATTTGGATATGTTGCATCAATTGGGCAATTGAGGAGGACATAAATTAATTCTTAAACGGAATAATTTTTCAGCAAGATGGTGCACCGCCTCACTATGCAGTTCCTGTGCGACAATTTTTGGATGATCATTTTCCTGGAAGCTGGAATGGTAGAAAAGGTCCTACAGAATGGCCACCAAGGTCTCCGGATCTCACTTCTGTAAATTCCTCTCTATGAGGTCATTTGAAGTCCAAAGTGTATGAGATAGAATCAATAAAATTAGAGAGAGACTATCATGAGGCATTGAAGAGAAATAACTCCCGAGATTCTCAACCATGTGAGAGCGGTAATGGAAGCTCGTATGTACCATTGTATGGAAGTTGTGGAAACGTTTTGGAACAACCAAATCAAATTGTGTTGTATTTGTACAACATTTTGCTAGAGATATCAATTGTGACGGTAAGATTATATGGGAAGAAAAAAACAAACACTTCTTCCACGAAAAAAAAGATAAGATTGATCGGAAAGGCACCTTTACTTGGTGATACATGTATTATATCCGCTAATTCATCTGCGAGGTATATGGACAGTGGAAGGGCAAATCTATCTAGATGCTCTTGTCACCTTACATCTGGAAGAGTAGTTTGTAATATCCTCCAAAGAACAATGGCTGTTGTTCACATTTGATGCCATTGGAAGCGGGAATCTGGATTATATAACTCATCCAGGTTGGTCGTTTGCAGAACCAAAAAACTCATCAATAAAAAGAGTCAAGAAAAAGTTTCTAGTTTCATTAAACCAGACCTGTTATGGCTTTAGGTTTCACAACTTGATTATTGAATGATTGGACTGTAGCAAAAGCAAGAGATTTATACTTCTGGCAAAATCTATCAGTTTCAACTCATTCAAAGGCATCTATTTATCTTTTGAAAAATGCCTCTGATTGATTGACCATAGCAGGAATGTCCTACGCTCTCTGACAGATCTATGCACCAGTCACTGTCATCAGAGTCAAATAAACAAATTTAGACTATCGAAAGATTGGGCGTACCGTGGCTGTCTAAAACAAACTCAGATTTGGAGGAATTGAAAAAATATTCATTTCTGCAATCTCCATTCATGTACTGAGAAGGAATCTTTATCTAGTGGTAATCTGGAAACCTATGAATATTTAGTCAACCTAGATTCTGTGGATAGCAAATTCGAACTCTGTTGATAATTTTGGAAAGGCTGGAATACGGTTGATTGGTTAGCAATGAAGAATTCTTTTTGAATATACTATCAATAGATACTGTCAGTAACCACAACAAATGTTCCAAAGACCTATAAAACCCCCTGAAAATGTTCATATCAATAAGAGGGAGATTGAGAGTAACTTTATCAGGTTGAACGTTGATTCGTCGAATCGCATCCTGACGAAAGAAATCAAAACAAAATCACTTCAACTGCCTTGAATACGAATTTAACTTCTTTGAACTTTCAAGTTTGCAATCGACATTTTTTATTTTTACATCACTTTCCTAACGATAGTAATATATTTAATTTTTTCTCAAATACATATGTGATCAAGAAAAGGAGTTTCATACCGAATGTTTCATGATTTTCTAGGTCTGGAAGAGCTTACCAGATGGAAAGATCTGTCACCTATTTGTGTAGTGTCGCATTCATTTTTCAGTCCTTGCATACAAGGACTTGCTTTCAGGAGGAAGCGAAAGATGTTCTTCGACATCATGAAGAAATGGCAACAAATCGACATCGAAGTGTCCAACATGCCGGAATTCGACCTGGATGACTTTACTGTCATCGCTCCATTGTTTTTCAACAACTTCACTTTTCCAAAAACGGACCGTGGAACAACAGACTATGGGTATCTTGCTCCAGATTGTTTTCATTTCTCAGAAAAAGGACACGCCAAAGGTACATGTATCACTTTGTTAAAAAAGTACCGGTAAATACAAAGCATCGACCAATTCCCGGCATTTGTTAGAACTTACTGTGTGGGTACGTTGGAGGAGACGATCCCAGTCATTAAAACATATTTCAAACGCATTCAATAGAATGTTGTTCAGTACTCGCTGCCAATGCTCTTTTATGCCATCTAGCGACTGAAACGGGTGTCTCGAAGTGGTAGCATGACCTTCGGGGAAAAAATCGGCCGGAGCCATGATAAGTGAATACGGTGTTTGTTCGACAAGGTTTGTTGAGTTGGCGGCCAGAAACTCCTTCACAATGATAGTCTTCTCCCACTTTCTGTCAAAGAATCTGGATAACAACACTTTGACGAGCAATGTAAACTTTCACGGCCGAGGATAACTGTATGAAGGCTATTTTCTATGTTTTTTGGCCATGGTCTGCAGGTTTTTATGCCTGACGTTTCGTCCACTGCTGCGGTAGACATTTTCGAAGGCGGTGTGGTAACGATCGCAATACCAGACTTGAAGCTCGGGTTCTTGTTCCTATCGTCTTCACTCTATCAACAACTAATTCAGTACTGGTCGCTCTATTTATATTGTTCTTCTTTGTATTACCTTTTCGTGTTTGTCTGCCTCTCAGGACAGGTAGCCAGCTTTTATTGATATTGATTGTCTCTACTTTTCTATTGAAATTTTCCCTATGTTTTTCAATATCTATTGCTTCTCTATATATTCTTGGGTAGTAGTTTTGGGTATTCTCGCCAAAGGAGGAAACTTTGCTATAGCGCCAGCCAAGGTGCCCCACGAAGACATCATTGCCAATGTTGAATCAGGTATACGTACTTTACCCAGCAACACTGCTGAGGAAATTCGCATAGAAGCGGCGAGGATTCTAATGCACGCAAAACACCAATGACTATAAGGAGGAAATTGCCACTTTACTCGAGCCAGAGACACATAAAAGACTCAGTCGGGACACGACCTCTGGTGTATTGAAAAAAACGAATCTCCTCATCCGTTCATCCAGTCTCGACGAGAACACAAAAAAGACCATACAAACAACCGAAGCCTTCTCACCACGTCTGTATGGCTTACCGAAAATACATAAAGAGAATGTGCCACTGAGACC
>WOGR01008746.1:0-11687 GCA_015342045.1 Leptinotarsa lineolata | reverse complement strand
GCTAGATTGAAATATGAATCTATGTCTAACCTTCGTAAGATTTTTGTGCTTCTGTCTGAGGTTGAGTCATGTTGGAAGATTACCAGTGTTATTATTATATTGACTGGTGCCTCAGCTATATTTGTCTTATTATAGTCAGTTGTTGTCCCGAAGAGTATCTAGTGGACTTCAAAGACTAGAAAATCGGTTGGTGGAAAAGATAATACATTTTTACGAAACTGCAGCTGCATAAACAGGTGTTTGAGCTTGCTGAATAAGAAGGAAACATTCTCGTTCTCGTTCATTGTTGAAACGTCGTTCTTAAAATTCTTCTTCACTTGTAAAATGCTATTCATGTAGCAAGTGTAGCAAGATTTTCAGGACAGCTGTCTGCTGATTCGCAAGGAAGAACAGGTTCCACAGAATCTGTATCAGAACCATTTCTCAAGCTGCAATCGATCCTTCCAAGTGATGCAGGGTTTCGTAGAGGGATCGATTCGGCTCTTGCTCCATGAAGCTCTTCTACAGAAAGGGAACCAGAACCATGAAGACAGCATCTCATATTTGGGAGACAGGAATTAACTATTTCCAATGATCGCACTGAAAAAGAAGAAGGTGGATCGATGGCTTGCGAATTGACCTTGATAGGAGACTGATGAATATACGTATATCTCGGCTTGTTTCGAAGAGATTTTGGTTCCGTACTGAAATGAGGGCAATGCATTATCTCATCAAAATTATGTGAAGGAGGAATAGTTCCAAGGACCGAAGCAGCATTACCACGTTGAATAGCAATACTAATTTTTTCTATCAAAAAAGAGGTTGAACGGTGATCTTTCGTTGCTTGGCCTATTCTCCTTCCGAGTTCATGAACAAATAACAGAGACTCCGGGCCATAAACACCAAAAGTTTCAATCGCTACTGGATGGAACAGATAGTCGTTTCCAAGATTTTGGTAATTTTTTCGTTTCAATTTCTCCCCAGACAATGCTGCAGTTCCAGCAGATTTCGAACTTTCGGCTAGATAAGAAGCCGCGACTGTGTCATCGCAAGTGAAGTCCCATACAACAATTAAAAGATTCAAAAAAATACAAAATGTTTTTCATTATTATATCCCATGTTTTTAGAGGGCATCTATCCTGCACTGCAGGCATCTATTCTTCTCAGTATTTTCATGGTGGGGCAACTATGCATACAGGTAGCCATCTATTATAAAAAAAATTTTGCTCGAAAAGCTAATTTTTGCAAAATTTGTATTCGATAGGTTAGAAAAAAATAATAGTAATTCAACATGGAGGATTGAGCTAGCTATAACGATAGACATTGTTTGTATAAATTTATTATTTTCAAAATTATGTGGCTATTTCAAAAAGTGTGGCATCTATCCTGGTTTTACCCTAATCAAGGTTTAATCATAGTTCAATCACAGTTCAAAAAATCTCTATTTCTGGAAAAGAAAAGATTTGGCTTTCTACTTTTCCATCTTGATACCAAAAATGTGGGAATCTTCCAAAGAAAGAAAGAAAGCAATCAATTTAAAAACTAACTGAATACAATAGCTGTTTGGAGGGTGATTTTCCTTCTAGTTTGTGTCTGAAACTTGCTTCTTTGCATGATCTACACATCTTTGTATAGGGTTGATTTTTTTAAATCAATCGCTTCCTTATTTTCTTCGGAAAATTTCCACATTTTCTGTATCAAGATGGAGAACAGCCAAAAATTTCTTTCCATTCTCTATTTCCATTTAGAAACATGCAGCTGCAAAAAATATGATTTTTTTTCAAATGAATAGTATCATCTTCTTCTCCTCGTGAAATTGTAATTTCTGTTAGAATATATATCCACTGAGTCTTTCGATTTGTCTCAATTTCGTTGGTTTTGGTGGATTCGTGTCAAGTAGATATATAAATATGGATGGAGATTTTGTTCATGATACCAAACGTTTCTGTTCATGGCCTTCGATACTTCGTGAATATTTTATGGCAGATTATACATATTTGAGAACAGTTTCCTAATTTATAACTGATCTCGAATTTATATTGTTTGCCTGACGTGACAAAACTCGACTTTGTGCGTGAAATTTATAACTGAGAGATTACATATGGTTTAGAGAGTGGTAAAGTGAATACTAGGCAGATTGTACTGATTATATTAGTTATATATTTCGTTCGAGACCTTTTTTATGGATCATGAAAATATAATGAAAATTAATAGAGATAAATCGTTGTGGAATCTTTTTTCTTTTTGAGTATTTTCAGTTTTGTAGAACTTCAATGAAACAGTCAAGTAATAAAAGAGAAAGGAAGAATGTCATTATTATTAACCGGTTTTATTTAGCTCACCCTGTTTGTTTCTTCGTGTCAAAATTAGTAAATGAATATTAGTGGAGTTTTATCCCAACACCAAACGGTTATTTTCAACACCTTGGCACGTGTTTTAATCACCAAGTGATCATCTTCGAGTGATCATAACGGTTTGGTGTTGAGATAAAACTCCAGTAATATTCATTACTACACCAAAGGTTCCAAACAGTGCATCACAACTTCAAAATTAGTAATTGAAGTTTGGCCCCCTTCCTGTTGACAGATTGATCTGATATTTAGTAAACATATTTCACACTAAGCATTTGATTTGATGAATCATAGAATTCTCGTATCTAAACTTCACTACTGAAGGTTGACCAAAATGCTTGCAAACTTATTAATTCAAAGTTTTCCATGGATGAAGAATATTGAATGGATACTCATCACAGTTTATCATCAATTAACCACTCAAATCCCGATCAGATCACGTATTTTTCTCTCCTCTATTTCACAAAAATGGATGAACTCTCATTTTGCCTTCATTCAAAAGAAGTTCCCAAAAACACCCCCAATTTTTTGTCCAACCACAAAAATATCTTTTTCGATTAACATTTTCGTCAATCCATAAAAAACTTATACAGTGTGTAAAAGCCAAATGGAATGAATTAATTATTTCGGTTACTGTACATATTTGAAAAAATTCCGAAACACGTCAAATTCAAATTATAATTTGGCATACTTCAACGAAAAAATACTACCTCTACCTTCAACCCCCGTCGAATGACAGGTATAACTCCCAATTTTTCACGTGGGAAGTATAGGCTTGTGATATATTGCTCGAAAGGTCTCTTCATTCTCTATTAAAAATGTTATCAGTTTCATGTTTATTGAAATAATTAAGATAAAATGAATGAAAATCATGTGGTTACCGAAATTCGATACAATATACTCAAAACTTATTTCATGTTGAAGTATTGATAATACGAAAGTAAGCAAAAACCATAGCAACGTTCTTTTTAGATGGTATCCTTTAAAAAACTAAATAATTTCCGTGGCAACGTTGGTTTAAAACGCCTTGTCAAATTATTTTGTATGTTACAAGATTAGTTGTCAGTATTATAATTTAAGTTGAAAGTTCGTTAACTTAAGAGTTTGACAAATGGTTAGATTAACGGAAATGCCTAAAATAACAGTTTTACAAATGATTGGTCACGGAAATGAAACCCGAACACAACAGGAAGTAGCTCCCCTATTTCATGAGAAATTTACTAATTTGCCGCCCATATCTCAAGGATCAATAAGCAAAATAGAGAAATAGTTTCGCGAGTTTGGTCATGTGGGGCAGATAGAAGAAGCAGCTGCCAATGCAAATTAGATGTGATGCTTGAGTTTGAGTAAAACCCACATACATCGGGTAGTCACGTATCCACTACATTCAATGTTAGCCATACATCGATGATACCTATTCAGGAGCTCATGGAAGACGATTTTGATAGAACTTTTTTTATGAGCAAATGATGGACATGTTGGATAACAATATCATCCAATTAGAAGGCGTTATGTTTTCTGTTGAGTGTACTTTTTCTCTTAACGGTCATGCTAGTCGGCAAAATTGCCGCTACTGGTCAACGGAAAATCCTCACTGGATGAGAGAACACTCGCAATAATACCCTCAAAAGGTTAATGATACGGCAGGGATTGTAGGAAACCATATCATTCGTCCCTTTTTCATTGAGGGCAACTTGAATGGCGATAATTACTTGGCTCTACTTCACAATGATGTCATTCCAAGTTTGGCAAATTTATATCCGGATCCAGGAAACCCTCAAGTTCCAGTGAATACGATATGATTTTAGCAGGATGGAGCACCACCACATTACCAAGTTGTTAATGTCTGGCAATACCTCGATATATTTCCCAATCGGTGGATAGGGAAGCAAAGATCGATTGAATGACCAGCGCCATATGTTAAATAATATTAGAAGACAGTTTTATTTGAGATAAGGATGTTACCAAGACGTCCGCGGTGAACATTTTGAACATCTACTTCGTTAACATCCATAGTTCTTTTTCGTATTTTACATTTCATTACGTTGTTTTGCATTAAATTTTATCGAATTTCGGTAACCACATGATTTTAATTTATTTTATCTTAATTGTTGCAATAAACTTGAAAGCGATATTTTTGAATAGAGAATGAGAAGACTTTTCAAACGATATATCAGAAACTTATACTTCCCATTTGAAAGATTGAGGGTTTCACCTGTCATTCGAAGGGGATTGACGGTAGGGGTGGCATTTTTACGTTGAAAAATGTCAAATTATAATTTAAATTTGACGTGTTTCGGGATTTTTTAAAATATGTACAGTAACCGAAATTATGAATTTATTCAATTTGGCTTTTACACCCTGTATATGTCGACAAACAGTGTAACTAGAAACCCATGTATCACGATGACTATCTAACCTCGCCAATAAATGGTTTGTAAATAACAGATGTTTGAAACCTCCATTTTAAGCTGTACTATTTATTAACTTGAAACAAAAAATTTAAACATTTTTATTTCAAGGTCAAACTAAATCGGGCATCTTCTTGGTAATGGTTTGTAGTCTTCTATTGAGTTAATAAGTTCATATATTTAGTGAAGTCATTTTCCAAATGCAGTATAATGATAATGATGAAAATTATTCACGGTTTTTTAAACAAATATTAGATCTTCTAGCCTTCAGTGATAATATGTATTTTAATATTTATTTTGTATGCGTATTATCCCATATGATATCCAATTCTGTTTTATATTTGTTATAATCTGATATAAACCAATTTGCAATGCGACGTTTCGTTGATCATATTGATTTTTTAAGTACGGACCTATAGTATTTTTTATCGATTTTTGTAGCTACTATTATAACAAATTTAGCTATGTATTACAGTGTTAGAAATCACACGTTAAAAGGTAAGGCCTTATTAGTCCTTAGCTCGCACACATTTCGGCCTTTTAGAGTTGTGCTTATTTATTCGAAATCGAAAAAAAAAATTACCCCTGGTGGGACTCGAACCCACAGTCCCCGGCTTAGGAGGCCGATGCCTTATCCATTAGGCCACAGGGGCTTGTGTGTAACTTACAGTTTAATGGGTCTAGAAGGTTACATTCATTTCAAAGTATTCATTTCAAAGCATTCATTTCTTTATAATAATAATAATAATAATAATAATAATAATAATAATAATGATATCAATGATTCAATGATGTTATTTTTTTTTTCCAACCATAATTATGGTTAGGACTCGGAGCTGCAAGACAATTTACTTCTGTTCTCAAATATAAATATTTTATTTTATATGATTCTGTTGGTTTTTTCTGGATTGGGAATCTCATGAAGAATTAAAAAATAAGCAGACAGGAATATACTGTTATTTTTCTTGAGAATAAAATTAAGACAGGGACAACGACATATACAGGCCGTTTTTTTTAACTGATCGCACTATTGCTATATCGGAAACGGCTACAAACCAAACCAAAAATCTTTATTTCCAGGTCGGTTAAATTGGACATGAGTTTCATATTTTGGGGAACTAGAATAATCTCTTTTCAGATCGATAATATCAGTGAATTGGCACATCATCATCCAAAGATCGTGAGTTCGAATCCAACTCATTCAAGCGAATATTTTTCTATTGAAAATTTCCATAGTTGGAGTTGGGGACTACGAATAGTCATGATGCTGTCTAGGAGGCTTGGGAAGTTATTAACATAACCTACAGAGAACGTGAGGCTAGTGACTTAGCAGTTGATGCTATTGACACAAAATATAACTAATGAAAATATGTGTAAGAGCCTTAGAAACAAGCAGAAATAACGATTTGATAGGAATAGTAGTTGTATGAAGTCAAATTACATTTACAAAGTTCAAAATCAAGTGATAAATTAGAAATGATGCATTTAATTGGCATATAAACAAAATCTCAGGGTGGCAAACCGATCATCAAGATCTCTATTAACATTCTAAAAAAAACTAAGACCCGGATTTTCCATTGAAATTATTTTTCGATATAGTGTGACAACCCCACATACCCCTTCAAGCGAGAGTAAGAATCCCAACAATATTAAAATCGCGTTGGGAGTTGAGTGATATGTCGTGATATGGCTCTTGATATTATCTTCATAATAGTCTTTATATTTCAAATTTTCACTTAATAGTAAATAGGTGGTTGATATGTTCACAGTGACGATAGCCATTATTCATTATCGAGAAATCCAACGTCGTGAGATCAAGTGATCTAGCTGGCCACTCCGCTGGACCCCTTCGCCCGATCCAGCGTATTGGAAAACGTTCGTCCAAAAACTGGTAGCTGATATACCAGAAGTTCGAGCTACTTGTCTGATAGATTGTTCAAGATCTATTTGTACATATCCTAAAACCGCAACTTCAACTGTGTCATTTCTAATAAAACGAAATACTTAATGTTTTCTGTTGTGAACAGAAGCTGGGGTTCTAAATGTATCCATTAGGTTTTTAACGTATTGATGGCTCACGTTGTGGTGTGGATAATACGTGTTATAAATTCTTGTAGCAGCTTTCGCACATTCATCATTTCGATAATAACTTGCAACAGTTGCTATTCTTTCCTCAGTAGAATAAACCATGTTGTAACACAGTAAAAAAAGGTGAATAATTAATAATTCGTGAAGAAGTGACAGTGGTCTAATACCTACTTTTTTTTCTGCGACAACTAGCTCCAACAAAACTACCATTGCCGAAAAAACTATAAGTGTCATTCATGTCAAAACGGTTATAGGAAGACTACTAATTACGTGAATTCCTGAGTAAGATCTGAGACAGAGAATTGTTCATGAATTATCTAAGGAAAGCTTTCGAAAATCGACTTATTATTTAATGAAACTAGGTGGAGGTCATTTTGAGCAAATTATCCATTGTATTAGGGACATTGCGTTAGGATCAGTGCTTAGTACAGCCTTGTACATTATCTTTTGTTGGACAGATTTTAACAGGTCCGTATATGAAAAAATAAAGTTGATGATGAAATCTAATGAACAAAACGTCGCTTTTTTATATCATTCGAAATGGAGGCGGTAGAGTCAAAAAATGGAATTGGACAATTCTAGTTCCAAAAATAACCACTGATCTTGACGATCTGAAAAGAGATTATTCTAGTTCCAAAAATAGGAAACTTTTGTCCAATTTAACTGACCTTGTAGATCTTACCGTTTCTCAGATAACAATAATGAGATCAGGTAAAAAAGCCTGTATATAATAAAAGTTTCTCAAATGTGTATGTTTCTGGGATCTGTAACAAAGAGTCAAAAATTCTAAGTATCCAGTACATAATATTGCTAGAAAGCTTTTTGTAACAGATGAGGCCGTTAAACAAATTCAAACCGCAAATTGTAATCATCGCGGGGTACCACGACAGAGACCTTGCTATCCATTCAACAAGAACGTATGATTTTGTAATTGAGGCAATAATTAAACCCAGTGGAAGGTACTCTGAATTAGTCAAAAATGTATTTGTGTAATATAGAAAGCTAACAAGACAAGATTTGATCGTCTTATGGCCAAGTAAACCACATGTAAACCTGGTTGAGGAATTCATTTTCAAGCTGAAGCATACGGTTGCAGTAGTCTATACAAATTGAAATATTCATAGAAACACAAGGGTTTATTAAGATATCATATCTATTTCTAAAAAAACTTCATAGAATAAGCATACATTCTGTGTACGACTGAGCAGGAGTGTTTTCAACAGAAATGGTCTTGTAAGTATAAAAGGGGAAATGAACTTAGCATCAGCCGTACTCAAAACATTTTCAAAAAAAAATGTATTAGTTGGTTATCAAAAAGGCAAAGTCCAAAACAAGCACTTTTCCCAAGAACTTCAATACTCTTCTCGACGTGTGTTTCACCAACCAAGTTGGCGTCTTCAGGGGATGAAGAAAACTTTTCAGTGATTCATTAATTACAATTGTCGCCAGTGGGTATTCTATTTCACATACAAGGGAATTCGTCAAATTGTCTTGATTTTCCTCTTCAGATATTATTTCAACTCACCTCTAAAGATTTTCCACAACTGGTAATTGGCTTGACTTACCATCAGACTTCCTCCCTACTATAGATGTAGATCGTACTTCGAAGAAATACTTCTCAATCACTGACAATATATTTAGGTCTTATTTCATTTGCGGTTGACACGAAACTGAAGCTCGAAACTGAGGCTGCAATCACCAAAGGTTGTGGGGCTCTTGCAATAGTGTTTTTGATATTATGCTTTTGATTTGATATACCAAATTGGATATACCGGTAGCTACTGATTCATTTATGGAAATCATTACAATATTGAATCCTGTTTTTGTTTTACAAACTTCACTGGTGATACTTTTTAATGAACAGCCCATTTGTTTACAATGTGGTTAATGTTCTGTTCCTTCTTTTCCCTTCACTATCTACTGGTGATCACTCTATGAAATCAAAAACTCTCACTTATTTCCCACGTCCACTCTCGCTTGCTATTCTATAACGAATGAATATCTTGCAACAAAGGAAACTGAGTCAGCGTTATACAATCTCATAACGTTCATAGACGTGCATTTATTTGTTACTTCCGTTATTGGTATTCTCACAATATTTCAGTACACTACAGTTAATATAACAATTTATTAGTCATTTAGACTCTTGCTGAAAATAATATGACAATTTTTTGAATACATTCAAAATCTTTGACAAAATATTTATTTTGTCAAAGGTTATATCTAAACTGACCATTTTTTTAAACTCAAAATGGGACGTCCATATATAGCATACCTATGTATGTATGGTCCATACAGTATGGACCATACTCCATACTGTATGGACTCATTTAAGCACCTTTTAATAATGATAATAATGATAATTCGTCTTTATTATTTCCAATATTAGGAAATCAACAGTTTTATACAAAAATGTTTATTACAGGAAACTAAAAGGCGAAGTTCAGTTTATTTTCATTTGAGGGCTATAAAAATAACCTGTTCATCCACTTAATCTCGACAGTGGTTGATGTGACAGTAATTATTAAATCATATGCAATATATTATATTTTTAGTTGTATTTATATTTTTCGGAGGAACAAATTTGCTTCAATAAAGATGGTGATGATTTTAAAGAGTGAAATTATAGGCACCAATATTTTAATTTTTCGCGTGGTTTTAGAAAATGGGACTATTTTGCGTCCCAGATAATTATTTGGGGACAACGGGACAGATGGTCGAATAAAGGGACAGTCCCGTTCAAAACGGGACGTCTGGTCACTTTAGTTATATCCCGAGTGTATCACGTTCAGTTGGTTAAAATGTGTACAAATCCATTATTTTTTAAATTTTCCAAGCAAATGAGTTGAATGTACGTGGACTGTTCGAAAAATAAGGTTAATGTTCAAATTTCGCCTGCTACATACAATCGATTAGCGATTTTTTTATTTTTTATGTTGGTACACTCGTTTCGAACATATGTTTACCGTTTCAGCTGTTTGGCATGTTTAGTTTGTTACTGAGAGGCATAAAAGTTAGAAATGTTTTCCGTGTACAGCGATTTTCTGCTATCGAAAAATTTAGTGTAAAAATGGAATAAAGTGCTCAAAAACACTTGGAATATGTTAACAGTGGCATAGAGTGATTGTACTCTGAGTCAAAAAATTTTTACATGTGGTATAAGCTTTTTACAGAATGGTCGAGAAGATGTGAATGATGACACTCGCCCTGGACGCCCTAGCACCTCAACAACCGATGAAAATGTTGAGAAAGTGAAGAAAATTGTTTTTGAGGATATCGGCATATCGTTTGGCTTATGCCAAACATTTTTTTCGTAAATTTTGAACATGAAGTGTGTGGCAGCGAAGTTCGTTCCAACTTTGCTGAATTTTGACCAAAAAAACCGTCGCATGAGCATCGCTGAGGAATTGTTGAATGCTTTAACGGCGATTCAGATTTACTCAAATCTTAAATATGTCATGACTGCTGACGTATCATGGGTACATGGTCATGACATCGAAACAAAAGAAGCACGCCAAGTTTGATCAAATGTCAAGGTTTTGCTCATTGTTTTCTTCGATGACTGTGACGTAGTGCATCAGGAGTTCTTGACACATAGTCATATGGTCAATAAGGAACATTATCTTGAAGTTATGTTCCGTTTTCTAGAAGAAATACAAAAAATACTCCGATATTGTGGAAAAACAATTCAAGGCTCCTGCATCACGATAATGCACGTGCTCACTCGTCATTGTTTGTTGGTAATTTTTTGGCCAAAACAACACCGTAATCAGTCTCAGCCACCGTATTCACCGGATTTTGTCCCCCTGCAACTTTTTCCTGTGCCCAAGATTGAATAGACCCATGGAGGGATGACGTTTTGCAACGATTGAGTAGATAAAAGCCGAATCGCTGATAGAATTAATGGAATGATACACCATGTTGATGATGACCACTACCTTGCACCGACGAGAGGCCAAATAGCCCGAAACTGGTCTGCAAGTGTGTTCGTTCAATGATTGAAAATCGATTTTAGCAGTTGTATTGCCAATAGCATATGCAGGAAATACTTCAGTGAAGATTTCTGCACTGATATCTGTCGGATAAAATCCAACGCCCTTCGTGCTATTAGCCAGGGGAGTAGTGTTTTCTGATAGGTATCAGTCCATTAACCTACAGTGTAGGGAGTTTGAGACTGGCCTGAACGTATTGTTCTTTCAAATGATTTGATTTATAGCCAGTCTTCATGTATGCCCACTGACTATATGCGAAACATTTAATTGCTGTAAAACAAAACTTCTCAGTTTTTTCGATGAATAGATTAATAGGTTTCAGCGTCAGCTTCATTAACTTATTGAAATACAAATACTCAGACGTTTCATGAACTCTTTGAAATTCAAAGTATATAAAATCGGAGATTGTTCTGTTCGAATCCTTGCGGTCCTGGAATATAAATGGTTTGTTTTAATTTTCCGTTAAACAGAAAAATGAATTCGACATCGAAATTTGACCTATTTCCAGCTTTTTTTCGTCAAATCGAAGACGTCTAATTCTCAAAATCACAGTTTTCTAGGAAGCTTCTCAGAGTTACAATTTTTCTCAGAACTCACAGCAGGACCAGTTTTAGAACACTGGATTTAATGAATATAAATGACTGAATTCAAATTATAGAAGTCAAATTTCCGGTCACACACGAGCAATTTACTTCAATCTCTATTTATTTATACACTGTGTCCGTAAAGTATGGAACAAATTCATTTTTAGCTAAACAGGTCATTTTAGGAAATAATCCTGAAACACGTCGATTTTTGATGTTAATTTACCGTATTTTAAAATAATAATCTAATATACAGGGTGAATTACGTTCGAGTAATGACGT